>JAJQOW010001994.1:0-27558 GCA_037975125.1 Latrodectus hesperus | reverse complement strand
AGCTCGTTCGACTGACGTCCATGGTAGAAATGCAGCGAACTTTACTTGTCGAGCTGAAGAAATTTGCTCCGTTTCTCGCGCATGCGTATTGATGCTTAAAAATGAAACAAGAGAGAAGGCTGTCTGCTCTTCGTTTATATAGGGATTTAATTTAACTCTTAGAAACGGTTGGGAAGAGTAGTAGATTATTCATTAACTTTATTTTGTTTCATTAATTATTTAAGTTTGTTAAAGTAATATATGTTTATTTATTTGTATATATATATATATATATATATATACAGGTAACCCTCCTATAACACGGTATCTTATAACATGGTTTTGCTATAACACGATTCGTAAATTGCGGGAAAATTCCTACAACACGCCATTCTATAACACGGTTTTGTTCCAATGTTAGAGTTACGTGTTAAAAAGTAATATCAGTATTCTTAAGATAAATAAAAAAATAATATTTTTAATTACTGGAAAGGCTTATTTAAAATGCATAATTAAGTTTAAAATTAACATCTTTTACATGTTATCTTGCTTGAAATGCTTATCATTTTATTTATATCTGAATTACAGAGTTTGTACACTAATTTTGTTATGTTACAAAATGTAAGAAACATTATTTTTTATTTTTGTTAATTATTATTTATGTGAAAACTATTGTTATATATTACTTAGAGTACAATATAATTTAATAAAAAAAGTTTCTCTACTCTCCTTTTTTTACATAATATATGAAGGTAAGGTTTATATTATTTATGTAAGTTATAACATAATTTTATATATATTGTAAGTATGTATTATTGCTTGTCAGTAATATTATATTAATCTTATAATAATAAATTACTTACTATATGTGCAAATAAAAGTTTCAGAAAAACGTCAGAATAGTGTTCCTACCACCTAACACTACTTCGTTGCTCCAACCATTGGATCAAAGTATTTATACCTTTAAAACGTGTTATATAAGAATATCCTTACAGTGTATTTTAGACACAACCGATTCGAAATCAATTAGCGTAATGGAAGCTTGGAAGAAATTTTCAATCAAGCACTGTATCGAAATCATATCTTTGTCGCTGAAAGAAATAAAAACATCAACCTTAAATGCGTGTTGGAATAAGGTATGGCCCTCTTCAGTTGAAACAGAAAACATGCGTGAAACATCAGAAAACGAAATTGGTGCCATATTAAAAGTCGCTAAATCAATCGGAGGCAAAGGTTTTGTGGATATGGCTACTGAAGACATTCAAGAATTATTAGTGGAACAAGAAGTTGACGAAGCGGATTTGATGGAAATGGCATCCCTGGATGCAAATCAAATAGATTTTGAGGACGTTAGCTCTGATGAAGATTGTGCAGTTAAGAATTTAACATTAAAAGAATTACTAAAAGGCCTATGCTTAGCGGAAAATCTCGAGTCATTTTTCTTGAAAACAGACCCTTCCGCGGAAAGAAGTCGAAAATTCAAAAGGGAGCTGCAAAACTGTTTAACTCCATACCACGAAATTTACAATGACCTAGTAAGAACTAGTCAGCAAAGTTCGATTACAGATTTTTTAAGAGGGGAAAACATACAAAAACTTTAAATAGAGAAAAAAGTTCTGAAAGTGAAGGCGATATCGTTCCACCCAAAAAACGTTCTCGGTTGATTGTACTGAGCAGTGACGACGAATAAATTCATTAAATTAGGGTTGCGTTAGATTAAAATATTTTTTCTTACTTTGTGTTGGATATACATTTATTATTTAATAAAAATTAAGTTGTTTATGTCGAATTAAAAAAAATATTTGTTTTTAATAAGTTTTTGGAACGTAACCCCCCTTTTTGTACTAGTTCTGGGTCTCATACAACACGATTTCACACAACACGGCATTTTCTAGGAACCTAACTACCGTGTTATAGGAGGGTTACCTGTATATATATATATATATATATATATATATATATATATATATATATATATATATATATATATATATATATCACTCAAGCACTCACCATTTTTGTTCTGGAAAAGTATTAATAGATACAAAAAAAAGTAAAGTATAAAATGATATATTTTCACTCGACAATTTCTGCGCATTCATGCAGATCCTGCTGTTCATAGCAGCCAATGAAAAGCTGTTAAAAAAAAGTGCTGATTTCGTCATTAGCTTTGAATATTTTTGGACGAGAGAACGTTGTCTTCAGGCATAACAATTTTTTTACACTAACTGTGAGTAAAGGAGAACCGCGTTCCGAGTTAAAATATTAAGTCAGACAGTTAATGAAAAACAGAATATATTTCGTAATATATAATGCAACATAATGAACAATAATAACATTACAATAATAAAAAAATATTCAGTATTTTGCTAATAAGTTTAAATTTCTTAATTTTTTTACGCTAAACACTGCATTAAAAATTACAGGATGGTATTAATATAAATATTTTGTTGCATTTTATTTTAAGAATAAAAGGATATTTTACATTTAATAGCTTTCATTGCAATAATTATGGAGGAAACTCTTAAGAATAAAAAGTTATTTTATTCTTAAGACAGGATAATAAAATTATTTTCTCATTTTTGATGTGCTTCGATTTTTAAATTAAACTTGGTTCATTCATTCATTGTCGTGTGCCAGCTAGGCTGGCAATATGGGGTGCGCAGCTCCACTTTTTCAACTGAGCCATATTTTGGTGTGGAGTCCGACTTCCTCAATACACACATGCCATAGGGACCCGTTTATAGGGTAGGCTACCATTCACACCTCATTCACACCAGGAAAGGACAAAGACATGATAGATAGAGACAGAAAGTACATCCATGCCCAAACCGGGATTCGAACCCAGGAACTCCTTATCCGCAGTCAGGCACGCTGACTACTAGACAAGTTGGTCGGCTTTTTTGTAAATGTCCTTCATTAATTCACTCATTGTCGTGTGCCATCTAAGCTGGCAACATGGGGTGCGCTGCTCCACTTTTCCAACTGAACCATATTTTGGTGTGGAGTCCGACTTCCTCAATACACACATGCCATAGGGACCCGTTTATAGGGTAGGCAATCATTCACACCTCATTCATACAATGAAAGGACAAAGACAGGATAGATAGAGAGAGAAAGTACATCCATGCCCGAACTGTGATTCGAACCCAGGACCTCCTTATCCGTAGTCAGGTACGCTAACCACTAGACAAGTTGGTCGGAATTAAACTTGGTATTACCTGGATTTGATGTAATTTCGTGATATAGTTAGAGTAATTTTTTTATAAAAGCATTTAAATAAATGTTTCATAGATTATGATCATAACATTTGTAATTGCCATCATTTTTGTAAATTTCAAACAGATTTCAATGAAACTTTTTAAAAATAAAAACGAATCATTTGGAAAACTAATATTTGAAAATCATTAAATATACTCTATTTTTGTACAAAATAAAATTTTGATTTAAAATAATTTCCTTAAATTCTCCGTGTTTGTCATTATAAATCTTTAATTTTTCCATCCAAAGTAGATTAGTGTTGCACACTAAAATGCTTATGATAATATGTCAATAGTTAAGCATCCAAAAGCACAATCAATAGCTCAATACTGATTCTCCAACACAACAACAGGTGCAGCTTGTCCGTATTTGGACCTTGAAATTAATCAACACAACAAAAGCTGATCATGAAAGCTTATATGAATAGTGATCAAAATGATATGTAATTAATAGTAACTTAAAAATGATGTGCAACGTTATTTTTTCAATATAAATATATTTTTTAATGCAAAGTTATGGAAAGAAAAAAATGATTTAAACTAAACTATATTTTTACAGAAAATATATTTAATTTTATGATGAAATAATTATATTAAGGTTATAAATTGCTGAATTTTTTGCTAAGCGTCAGTTACCAAATAAAATGATTTTTCTATTACCAACAAAGTTGAATCCAAATCCAAGACATAATTGCAATGATAAATTTATTCTCAAATAGAGAAAAATACATTAAAGAACAAGTCAAACTCAATTTGATTACATTTTAGTTGCAGGAATTTTGTAATTTCCTTTTTTTCCCCAAATTTTAACGATATGTTATAGCTACGAAAGAAATTAAGATATAATAAATTTAAAGTTATTAAAGATGAAAAAAAGTAAGATAAATATAAATGCATATATTCTTGTGAGTATCTACTTTGTGAGTTCATAAATTTAATCATTTTTCGCACATATAAAATTCTATTCTTATAAATTGAAGACATCATTATACATTTGGATCTACAGATAAAAGTGTGTCCGAACCACTGAAAACATACTTTCAAATTTAAAGGCACACCCAACAACCGCTGAAGGAAATAACGCCGATCTTTTAAGGAACGTTAGTAGTATATAGGGGATGTATGGAACACCCCAAAATTACAATATTTTTTGCAAAATAAGGCCAATTTTGCAATTTTTATAGCTTTTTTCGGATAAAAATTTGCAAAATTAGAGCATTTTTGATTTCTGAAATTTAAACAAAAAGTGTGTTTTTCATTAAAAAGAGATGATTTTTTTCACTATAAAATGCAATATTGTTACCTTTTTTAAAGTGCTTTATGATAAAAAATTGATAAAAATTAAGTTTTTTTTATATTTAAAATTTAAATGGAATGTATGTTTTTTTTTGAATAAGAAATGCAATATTTTTGTAAGTTTTTTGAAAAGGTAAGATATAAATTGCATATGTTTTTTTAAAGAAAATCTATTTTTTCTATACGTAAGAAAGGTTTTAATTTATTTGATTGTCCATCACTACCAATTGATAATTTAACACGATCGTTTCTTTTACCATTTGTAAAACAGGTTACAGATTCGGTATCAGTTGTTAAAGGTCTAGTAAATATAAATTTTTCTCCAATTTGTAATTGTATTGACTATGAGTACGATTTTCAGATTTAAAAAAATTTTAACTTTCATATGTGTATTAGTTATTAGTTTTTAATCAGGTTCTAATAGTTTAGAACTCATTAAATTGAATTCTACAGGTCTAAAACCTGTTGTATGATATATTGCATATTTCTCTTTAATAGTGGCATAAAAATTTTGAGAATCGACATATTCTTTTGTTGCGACATCTTTATCACAGAATTGTCACTCTTACATTTCCAAAATTATACATACCATTTTTAATTAACGAAGGTACATATAATCCATCATTATCTCTTATTAATATATTATCACTCTTTTTATTATTAATGATTGTTTTTCTCTCTACGTAATATTTATTACCCACATCGTATTTATCAGTAGGAGTTGGAATATTAACTATTTTTTTGTTTTTAGCATCAAAAGCATTTTTTTTAAAACTAAAGCATTGTTTTCAAAGTAACGTTTATTAACAGCATTCGTTTCATTTACAAGATATTTTATATTGCCAATTATATGATCTTTAGCATCAAAACCACCTTGAGCTGAATGTATTAAACTTTTCTGTTCTAATTTTTGTACAATTTTATACATAATTCATATTTGTTGTATAAGGTGAATCTTTAAGATCTGAAACGAATGAAATTCTTTTATGCTTAGCATTATAATAATCAGATTCATAATTAATAAGAGAAGCATCTGATATCTAAAAGTATGATCTGTGGATCATCAGCGAGGATTGCCTCTGAAATTCTAAGATGCTTTAGGCAGAAGATACGTTTAATCGTAGGCTTCATAACTGGGCCCTACTATTTCAGAAAACACCTCCATAAAATGGGACTGTTTCAGCAAGACCCTATTTGCAGGAAATATCATACGCAAGAGGAAACGGCCAAGCATATCATTTACGAATGCGAGGCTCTTGCCCACCCTAGATTAACTTCTTTAGGCATCATCCATACTAGGGAGCTACACCTAGACTCCATGAAAGGGTTATCGGACTTTATGAATAAAGTGGGTGACCCGAGCAACAGGAACTAGGAAACATTGGGTTTGGAGTTAATAGTACAAAATGCTGATAAAATCAGAGGTGCCCAATGACATACAAACCCAACTCTAAGAAGAAGAAAAAGCAGCTGATATATTTATAACGTCTTGTTTATAATTATTCATGAATTCTATCCACATATGATTTTATAGCAGTATCAGTTAATTCTTAGGGTTCCTTTACATTTCTTAAATTCTTTTTTTCTATATCGTAATTTCCATTGTTTATTAATTTTAATCCTACCCCTAGAGGATCTGTAGGCCCTTCTTTTATTTCATCATCAAACAAAGGATAATAAGCTGTCATTTATTAAAGTAATAAAATCATTATAGTTTCAGTGTTTTAATCATAATTATTTCTTCAGATTTCATATTCATATTTATTTATTTATTTCAAAATGAAGTAGAAAAAGTAATTTTTGGTAGTATTATTTTTTAACCTCCAATTGAATTCAATCATTAAATTATTCAGGTTTGCATAATTTTCATGGTTTTCTAGATTAAAACAAATAATAGGATATTTACTAAAATTTGAATAATCTATCATGCAACCTGTTTCTTTATTTATATTGTTCATTCTGCTTTCAAAAGAGCTGTATATATTTGGTAATGCTTTTCATTAAATCCATGAAATAACTTACTGTTGGAACCTTTATGTTATTAATCATTAGCCAACATTCTGTCATATCCAAGTTATCAAACATCATGTTATTTTGGTTGATAGTTTCTTTTCTTTCATCATATTGAGGAATAACGTATAACCTTAAAGCTACATCAGATGTTGGAGGAATATATAAGATCCGCTAGCATTTTTAATAAATAAATTTGATTTGATAATTTTATAATGATCCCAATTTATTTCTATAGGAGTATCAGATAATTTTAGTTGATTGAATTTTATAGCAACTGAATTTTTAAATCTAACATATGGTAATCAGAGAGAAAAGTCTTCAACAACTGCTTTGAAATCATGATTTTGAATATCTGTATATAATATATTTTCACTATCATTTCTTTGAATTTCTATTTTAATTTGAAATCCTGTAAGTACTTTCTTATATGCTTTGAAAAAATCAAATATATATTTTAATGGTATCCACATTCTTACAGTTTGACTACCTTTAGTAAATTTCCATCTTTTTGCAATTCTTCAATATAAATATTTTTCATTCATTTTAAAGTTATTATAAAAATCAGTAATTTTAGACGCATCGACCAAAGTTCCATTATATTTGAAATTGTTTCTGTCAGCATATTCAGAAGTATCCATATAAAAAAACATATTAGTAGCTTCAGATGTTGAGTAATCAGAGAGGCTGGAAATTTATCAATTCTAATACTTGATTCATGATTGCTTTATAATTAATAGTAGATTCAGTTTCAGTATTTCCTTTTGTTAATCTGCTCCAATTAATTAAACCACCTCCATTTACAAAAGTAATATATTCATTATTTATATTGCTTCCATCACTTTTTACAATTTTAATTTCTTGTTGCAGATAGCCTTCAGAATATAATATATTAGCATTTGTATCATTTATAAAGAAATTACATGCAGTATTTTCATAAGAGTTATTTTTATCTCTATTCTCATGTTTAATTTCTCTATTTTCAAATCTTTCAATTTCATTTTTATAATAATAACTAGTATCACTCAAATGATAAATGTTGTTCATTTATTTAGGATAAAAATTTTTTAATCCTGCACCATTTTTTTTATAAAATCTCATTTAATTTCTTTCTTATGAAATCTTTAGATTTTTCTTCTATAATAGGTTCTTTTTCATCATAAAAGAAACCTATTTTTTAACTCTTTCTGTACAATCTGTGTTTATTCAATTATTTAGCTATTAATCTATACTGTACCTCTTGTCTATTTAAACCAATTAGTTCACCTCGATGATTTGTAAGTTTCATTCTAATTCTATGTATGGAATCAGATATAACTGGAAAAAATATAAGTTTTTCAAATTCTTTAGAATATAAGCTTCCAGGAGGATTTGTAGTTGTAAATGAATAAATCACATCAGATTGAAAGTGATTTATATAAGCACCATTTTACTATATCACAATGATTATAAATATTATCATTTTTATTAGATTTATCTGCTATATATTACCTTCTTGTTCTGCATCTATATTTTCCTAAAATTCAAATCCTAAAATTTTGTAAAATTCACTTTTATATAAATCAAATTTATAATTTGATTTTAACTTAATAGCAAATCTTTGTCTTTCTTCTATAATTCCAAATAATTTTGGAGAATCATTTCAAAAGTATTTAACCATATAAGGATTCAAGCCTTTTATACTATAATGACCATTTGGAATAATAAAATCTATCCATTTCTTACCATCAAAGTATGAAAATTTATTATTTTTGTCTGTAATATTATTCCATAAAACATACATAGAAAATGACTGAAAGATATTTCCTTAAAATTAAAAGGATTAGAATATTCAGTCATAAAATATTCTGATTTACTAGCATTTTTAGAATCTAAAATGAGGTACTTTATTTGTTTATAAGTAAGAATTTTCTCATTACAAATACTAGGTTCTTGAGTAAATGAATATAAGATATCAATAGGGGATTTACCTTTGTTTCTTTCAGTTATACATTTTATACAATATAAACCACATTTTACAGATGTAGGTTGTTGTAAAAAACTAGAATTATAAATATTTCTTTTTCTGAAGAATTTAAATAATTTACTATATTTTTAGGAAGAAAATCATTTTTTTTTATTTTTTTTTCAAATTCATATTCTCCAAAGCAATCAAAATATTCTACAAAATTGTATTTTGGATTTTTATAATAAAAAACCCAGTGAGTTCCACTACCTGTAGATACATCTAAATTAATAATTCCATTTTCAAGTTTTGCTACATTTTTAGAGGTAGCATATGCATAATAAATGTACCTCTATATTCTTTTTCGTTTCTAATATTTTCTTCTGTTATTTTGTTGGATATTCCGAGGGAAGATAAACCCCCTTTCCAAAACGTTTTTTTTTAAATCCCAGATCCTGAAATTTTATCTAATATTTTTTTAGTTCCCCATCCTGCTGCACCACTAGCAGCTCCAAGTCCAAAAAATGTTAGAATAGGATTCAAGAATGGTAAAAATCCTCCAGTTTTTGTAATTTAGTTTTGTTAGTTGTGATTGTTTTACCTTTTTTGTAATTTAAGTGAGTTGTGTATTGGTAAGATGTAAATAATTATTAGCAGTTTTACTTTTATCTCTTTGCAAAGAGATTTCTCCTCCTTTTTTATATCCAGATTTTAATTTTGAAATTTGATTATCACACTCAAATAAACTTTCTTGTTGCATACATTTATTTAAAGTAAAAATGTTTTATACTATTCTTTTACATAATCATTTGTTAATGTTCCAAATTTTAAAAGTTTATCTAGCAGAAGAATTATTTGATTATATAATTTTTTTAGTTTTAGAGCCTTTGCATATTTTATTTGTAAATTCATCTAATTTGTTTATACCAATGCCTATATATTAATTTCCTGCTTTAAGAGTATTTAGTTATTTTTATACATTTTTAAACCATTCATGTTAGAATCGGCTACATTTATTTTATCTTGTATATTTCGTTTTTTCTTCTCACTAGTCTCATAATTTCTATTTTTAGTTAAATTTCATTTAAGTCTTTTATACACATCTCGTTTAGATTTTGCTGTATTATTTATTTCATATAACTCTACTTCTGTTTTATTTAATAGCTCAGAAGGCAATTCTAATCCTAAATTTTAAAAAAATCATAATCTAAGCCTTTATTAAAATTCAACCTTATTATTCCTTCATTTTTATCCATTAATTTTCCAGCATCTGAAGAATAGTCTAATTCCAAATGCTTAGATGATTCATGTTGAGGTACAAATGACATGTTATTTGTTAAATCTTTTATAGCGTATTGAATACTTTCAAGATTTTTTTTTTTTTTTGAAATTTCCTGGTCTTGTAATTTTTTAATTACTGGTTTATGAAATTCTCTTAAAGAGTTTTTCAATACCTAAATGTGATTCAAGTTTTACACATAATTTTTTATTTTTTATCATTATAATTTTGTTAATTCTAACTCATTTCTAATCTGTTGTTTTAATTTTTTTATTTCTTTCACGTTCGATAATATTCATCTATTTATCATTAAATTATTTTCTACTCCGAGTAGATTATTTTTTATTCCAAATAGATTATCTTTTACTCCGAGTAGATATTTTAAAAATAAATAAATGTTAAAAATAAAAAAGGATTATACTGAACCTGAAGAATTTACAGATGAAAAACAAAATCCTTCATTACCAAAACATCCTTTTAGACTTTTAATTGTAGGCAGTTCAGGATCAGGAAAAACTAATTTGCTTGTTAATTTAATACATGATTATTTAAAATTTAATTGTTTGTTTCTAAGTGTTAAAGATATTTATGAACCAAAATATATTAAACCAAGAAAATGTTACAATGTTTGATGATAAAGAAAGAGAAGATGTCGTAAATTGTAAGAACATAAAGAGAAAAGAATTATTATTGGAATTGTTTAAAAAATATAAAAAAGAACAAGTTTTATTTTCTTCTGATTCCAAAGAATTCATTAAAGTAGATGATTTAGACCCATGTATGAAAAATCTAGCAATTTTTGATGATTGTATAACTTAAAAAGATCAAAGCGATATAGCTGAGTTGTTTATCAGAGGAAGAAAGAAAAATGCATCCATTATTTATCTGAGTCAATCATATTATTCTACTCCCATTAATAAAAGAAAAAATTGTAATTATTTTATTTATAGTTTACTACCAAGAAAAATACAACAGATTATTAGACAAATTGATGGAAATCTTACCAATGAAGAATTTAAAAAATTATACAAGAAAGCAATTCAAACACTTTTTGATTTTTTTATATTGGATTTAGTTAATCTAAATATGAGATATCGAAGAAATTTTGAGCCTTTTTAAATGGAAGAAGAATACTTGGAAAAGAGAGTTTTTATCTATCGAAATCCTTATCAATTGATAAACAAACTGAATATTTCGTTATCAGTTGGTAAGTTTTTATTAAGTGCTTCTGGTTTATCTGGATTCGTTTTTCATCTCTTATCAGCATTGAGTATAACAGCAGGCGTCATTGAAATAATTTATTGGTCTTTAAATATCTCTGCTAAAAAGAGTGAATACAAACAAGTTTATAAATTTTATAAACAGTTATTAAATTTATTGAAATCAAATAGTTTGACTAAACAAGAAGTGTACACGAGGGAAGATGAATACATTCGAAATTTACAATATTTTCCTAAAGAAAAATATATAAGGAAAATGGTTATAAATATGTTGAGATAAATAATTTTATATCTAATAATATGATATTTAAAAAAAATTTCATTTTGTGAGATGTCGTCTTTGTGATTCACCTATGAGAAGGATTAAGAAGAATTGTACAAAAATGGGTTTTGGATTTATATGCTCTAATAAATTAAAGAAAAATGCTCAGCCACAATAAATCCGACTGATAACACCTTGTTAGAAAGCTCCGAAATTCCGCATGAAGATATTTTAACTGTTATACTTTTCGTTTTAAAGTGGAAAATGATAGATTCATTGAAAGACAGTAATAACTGGCTTGCGGGGTAGTATGAAACAAAGCTATCCACTGAAACAATAAGTGACTAGTTTAATTACTTCTGGGAATTCGCTGAAATCCATAAATAAATCCTTGAAGTTCATAAATATTAACCTAAGAAAATATCCATTTATGAGTTAAGAAAATTAATAAGAACATGTTTTTCATGCATATAATGGAAATAGATTTGCCAAGGAATGATTATAATATTATTCAAAAAAAAATTTATGGAAATAAGGAAACCATATTTGCTTAAAATATCTGAGTCAATTAAAATGTAAAATTCATTACATTTTTCACCTTTGTTAATAGCCAAATTAGAAAGAGAACAAAATAACTGAATATTCAGAAAAAATATTTCGTTGAATCTTATTTATATGCAAGCACGTAATAGGGAATTTATAACAATAATGTTGATTAATAACAATTCTTTATTTTGAAGTAACATATTTTACATTAAAGAAACTCTAAACTAATTCTGTTTTTTAAAATTTTTAAGCTTATTTCACGTAGGTGGGAATCACTTATGTTCTTACAGTGAAATTATGAGATATGTACCATTATTAATGAGATATGTACCAAACAAAAATATATATTTTCTGTACAATAATAAAAACAGTAACAAACTAAACACAGAATTTGTCAGAGTAGAAAATTCGCACCTAATTTTTTTTATACTTATTTTTGAAGGATTAAACTTTGATCATATTATTATGAATTTATAGCATTTTAAATACAAAGTAACTCGCTATTTGACAAGATTTTATTTATAACATTAATAATAGAGTTTTTTCGTAAGCTGAATTTTTAACAGAACACATTTTTTTTAACTTTCAAAGGTATAGTGTTGCTTAAAGACACAATAAAAGTTTAAAAAGCCATCTTTATATTTCCAATTTGTTTAGCGTTCCTGACTTCAAATCTCTGTGTCCCGGGTTCGAATCTCGGTTCGAGCTACTTTCTCTCTCCTTTCTTCTTAGATGATGTATGAATGTGGCCCTAAGATGATGTAAAAAAGTTGACATCAAAAGAACCCTTAGATGAGACAAAATATGAAATTGACTAATAATTTGAAAGATTTTAATCATTACTTTTGCTATACATACATAAACTGACTTCATATGTAAAATTAATATACTTATGCATGTATAAACTTAACATGTAAAATTATATTATTATATTACTAAATTGAGCTAGAATAGGCAAATTTTGCTTATTAAATTAAATTATTTATCTATCAAGAAAATATATCTGTTTAATGTTCAGGGCTACCCTATAAACGGGTTTGTGGTGGTATGGTGTGGATAATGCTACTCGTCTCCGTGACTTGGTTCACGGGTGCCCATTGGGTGACGACAAATAAGTAGCAATTTCCGGCCTTGTTGTGGCGAAGGATTAGTCACGTTATAAAAAAAAATGTTTCCTATTTGAGGAAATTCAAAATTTTCTTATCTTCGTGCATCAAAGACGAATCGATGGATAATTTTTTTCCCATTTCCATGCTTTTTGAATATATGCAATCACGCAGTTTGCATGCTGTGTTATTGTGTTGCATTTGAGTCATAATATGCCAACAAATTTAAGAAAATTGAACAATACAAATTTCCCACAATTAAAAGTCTTTAACAAAATTTGTGAAAATTTAAAACAAACCCAGTGGTGTTCGTCGATTACAGCGCATGCGTACTCACCGAGCTCTACGTAATTAATATTCCGACATTCCGCAAGGAAACGAAATTTCACAGAACTCAGAATAGAGGAAATTTCCAGAAATGAATGCCACCTATGTAGGCGTTTACGGTATACTCTAAACATAAATGAATACTATAAAGAGAATTCTGCTCTTGGTTTTTACATCTGCATAAATTAATAAAAAAAAATGTGAGCCACATATTTTAATAAATTCAGAACGAATTAAAAAGTATGATAAAGAAAACGAAACGGAGAATAAACGATCGTGATGTATTTCATTCAGCGAAATATTTACAAGTTCTATGTATTGTGCTTTTGTTTTTATTCAAATATTCTGGCTGTCACTTTAGTAACGCAAATAAAACAGCTTTAATATGCAGGCATTTTCATATGGGTAGTCACCATTTTCCAGGAGATATTCCTAACTGTTGTTAGACTTAACTGCGCCCGCAGTCTCCTTAGTATGCAGTTTCTTCAAATATTAATTCATAAATAGCTCTATTATATACATAAAAGCAAACGATTTATTACATATTTATAATAATTTCTTACAAAATGACTATAGCTATGGTGCATTATTTTATTATACACTGCTGGACAATTGCTAAGGACGGATCACAAATTTCAATGTAGCATAATATTAAGCAAGGCATGAGGCCTAGTAGGATAAAATATAGTTGCCACACTGTTTAGAAATTAGAATAAAGAATATTTATTGTTCTGGAAAATACAAAAGCTGTGAAACATCTGAAAGAAAAATAAATTTCATTTGATGCTGCATACGGAAACATGGAACAATGCATCTAAAAGTCAGCAGGCATCTTGAAGAAAGGTATCAGTACGGGATATGTCCACAGTGGGATGTGATGCAACATTCCATACGTCGTATCTTCCTTTTCACAACATTATCCAGCAACTGCTGAGGCAATTTATCATTCCTCTGAGAGTACACGGATGAGGATGTTCTTGTTTGTCGGAGGATTGTTTCGACCAGCAACTTGCCTCTCCAAAGAATCCCACACATTTCCAATGGGGCTTAGATCTGGAGAACGTGATGGCCAAACAAGGCGTTGAATACCCTCGCTGTCTTGACAATCCTGAACAGCGAGTGTTCGATGACATGTTGCGTTGTCGTCCATAAAAACAAATTTATCACCGACAGCACCACGGAAAAGACGAACATGAGGAAGTAGAACTTCATTAATTTATCGTTGGCCCGTCATAGTCTCATTCCCAACCACATGTAGGGGCGTGCGGCCATTGATCATGATGCCGGCTCACACCATGACACTGCATGTCGGAAATCAGTCCCTTTCCTGGATATTTTCTGGACGATAAGCAGTACCATTCTCGCGCCAGATCAGTTGGCGTCTACAATCCGAAGACAGACTGAACCTATTCGCATCTGAGAATAGTACGCATGCCCACTCCTGTTCAGTCCAATTGCGATGCTCACGACACCATTGCAAACGGGCAGTACGGTGCTGTCTGGTCAATGGGACACTAGGGATGGGAAGAAATACCTGTAACAAGTATTTTGTAATCAGTATTTGAATGTAACAACCTGTAATCAGTACTTTTTCTTCCAAATACTCAGTACTTCCAGTAACAAAGTCAGCGCGAGTTCGAGTATCCTCAGACAGTTGCAGGTACAATGTACTTGACCAGTTTCTAAGGCTGAGCGAGTACGTGAGCACGTACTTGTTACAAAGTAATCAGCGAGTACTTGAGTACATGGTTGTTACAAAGTAGCAAGCAAGTACGTGAGTACGTGGTTGTTACAAAGTAACAAGCAAGTACATGAGTACTTGGTTGTTACTTTGTACTTGGTTGTTACTTTGTACTTGGTTGTTACTTTGTACTTGCTTATTACTTTGTACTTGCTTGTTACTTTGTACTTGCTTGTTACAAAGTAATAAGTGTACATTGCACTCTGTCATTGGCTCTTCTGTAACAAGTACAGAAGAGCCAATGACAGAGCGAGTACAAGTAACAATATCATCGATATATCGATGCAAACAGATGAATTATGAGATTATGGTAGTTTCTTATGGTAGGGAGGCTGGGTGGGAGAAGGGAAATGACAGTTGGTTTAACTGGGTAAATAGAAGAGAGATACTTGGGAATTGAAAGATTTCTTTGGGTTGGAGATGGAGATATGAATTTATATTGCGAAATAAAATACGCATGTACTTTTATTCCGTTTCAGTGATTGTAGTTCTTTTTCAAATATGTGACGTTTTTTTAAATATAAGAAAAGCATGATATTCTTGTTATGTATTTAGCAATTTTTATTAACTTTTATTTTTGTTATCATTTCTTTTAAAAATTTTATTTTATGAACATATATAACATATTTATTTAAACCTTAAATAAGGTCAGATTTCTTAAATTAAAAAAATATTTAAATTATATAAATCTGCTTGCATACTTCCATTGTTATTTTTACTATGCATATTTTTTATTATAATTCCATATAAATATGTTTATTTTTTATTCAACCATGTTTTAGTTTCACTATATTTTACTGTAAATATACAGAATTTAAACTTTTATAAAATTTGTTCTTTTGTATTTTTTACCATATGATTTATTTTTATTCAGATAATGAGAATGTTGATTTAAAACTAAAGAAGGTAGTTTATTCATTTTAGTTTAAAAATTCGAAATGAAAAAAAACTTTAATTAAGTTAATTTTTACCTTATCTTTATTTATACCATCATGTGTTACTGTCATGTTTATTTCTTAAATTATGGATTGATGTAAATAAAATGTATGTATTTTTGTTCCTCCATTTTTTATTAAACGTTGTTTCGCAATATTTTACCTTAATACATTATAACATTTAGATTATTGGTAAAACTATTTTACATTTTTTGATAATTATTGAAATTTTATTCAACTATATCTAATATAAAATAATTATGTTTACTTAAACATTATTAATATATTAATTATGTTAATATATTAATAATGAAAACTATAGTTTTAATTGCAAAGCTACTTTATTTAGCCATAAATTGATTAAGTTTCAGGAAACTGAAACAAGATATGTGAGTTATTGCAATTTTTATTTTAGAAAAAACTGGTTTATCTACTACATAAAAATATAAACAAGTAAACGTCTTTTATAACAAAAATTATTATCTATTGTACATAAAAAATTTTTACTTTGTTTGTTTCGTTAATGTTTAATTATAGAAAAATAAAGGAAATTAAATTTTTGTTGATTTTTCTGATTAATTGCTGTAATTTTGTAAGTAAAACCTCTTTGCTTAATGTAAAATAAAACCTCTTTGTAATTGATTTAACTTCCCACTTTACAATTCTTTGCAAAATATTTACAAGTTAATTATAAAAATTCATTTACATAATTGGAAAGTCTTACTAAATTCTAATAAAAAATTAAGCTGATTAGGTTGAAAAATTGAAACTATATTATCTCATCTAATTTTATATTTTAATTAACATTGGAAGTCTTTGAAAATTACGATTGTATAATTGGAAAATTTACTTATAACACATATAAATTCTGAAAATAAATGCAAATAATAAAATGTCATGATTTTTATATTGAATGAATTACGTTTAAGAAGATTTAGAAATTTACAATTTTTTTTACAAAAAAAAAAAAAAAAAAAAAAAAACAGTTTGTAGATAAACAGTTTATATTTCTTTGCCTCATACTAGAAATTAAAACATTACAGGAAAAACAAAAACTTGCCATTACTGAAATGTTGCATAAATAATAAGAATTATTTTTATAGATCTTTTCATTAATATTTAAGTGAATGCTTATTTATAAATGATAATAATTTAAATTAACATTAATTATATTAATTATTTTTATGGTTTTATATAAAATATTATTGATCTACTTATTTAGTTTTAATTAATTATTAATTTATTTATTATTAATTTAGTTTTTATTCAATTTATTAATAAAATTTTAAACAATTTGTCATTATATTTTAATCCGATAGATGGCAGTACAAAAGAAATTGTAACAAGTACGAAATGTAATCGGTATACTTGTTACTTTAAAAGTAACTGTACTCAGTACGTACTAAGTACAGAAAAAGTAACAAAGCCCCATCCCTATGGGACACACACAACAGGTCTGCGGGAGAATTTTCCTCCTCCCCTCTGACAACAGCTGACAACAGCTTTTCGGGAGATCTGCTTTCCTGAGCCAGCAAGAAACTGATTTGCCACCTGCTGAGCTGAGGTGCGCCTGTTCCTTTTTGCTGATAGGACGATATATCTGTCTTCTGCAGGCGTCGTACTTCTAACACGACCTCCCCCGAGCCGCCTATTACACATTCCAGTAATTTTAAATGACTTCCACAGCCGTGAAACAACACTGTGAGCGATGTCGAACTCCCTATCAACATCTGTTATTTTTCACCCTTCTTCGATCTTTCCAATAATTCGGCCACGCATAATATCATCTAAGTGATGTCGGGAAGACATGCCAAAAATTTCAAGTTCGTCTATTAAATCTTACCTGTAAAACTTTGAATTGAAACAACAACTATCCACACGCGTCAAAACCTTTAAAGCTCTTATGAACGCTATCACGTGATGAACAGACGTGGAAAAAAATTTGCATGCTCATACTACTTCTTACTATATACCGCACTTATTCTAATTTTCCACATTTTGCTTCCTTTCATTTGGTGGTTGCTATGGATGATAGTGTTATCCGTCCTTAGCAATTGTCCAGCTGTGTATTAAATAGGAAATGCAACTCAAGGACTTTTTCTTCATGCCATTGAAATGCATGCATGCGGATATCCTTCATGACATTTTAAGAAACCATTACAATCAAAACTTCCTGAAGATAATTATGTTTTAAACAGTAATTGCATAAAAATCATTATAATAAACTATTAATGAAGCAAATGATTATATTCCATTGTTAAATTTACATTTATGAAGGATTAAATATAAAATTCGAACATTCGCTTTGGGTGCTGAGAAAAAAGTTTCCACCTTTCTTTTTTATTTCATCCTTATAAAATAAAGACCGGAAATCAAACAAGTTCTAGAAATTTCAATTACATAAGATTTTTAAAAATTGCAATTTTATTTTTAAATGAAGATTCTACGCAGCGTGATGGAAATAACAAAATTTTCTCCGAAAACATTCTAAGCACAGAGAAGTAAGCATTCCTTCAGAGGGAGCTGCGTCACAACCGTACTTTTAACTCTGGCCACTTTTTCAAAAAATGCTGCCGTTTTTTTTTCTACTCTTGGGTTTTTTTTCCCTTTTTTTTCTTTTTGTTGCTTTTGCTACACAGATTTCTCATTGCCGTATAATTATCCGAAATTTCGGAATATTTCTACAACGTTTATTTATTTTTTTTTTGCAACTCAAATATATTCGAGAGCGCTGCACTCACTTTAAATAATAGTAATTTCTAATACTTCATTTTAATTAACGCCTTCATTTTTGCTTGAATTTCGGTAGGAGTAATTAAAATAAGTTTCTTATGAGCTTCCAAACTTTTAAATTATTTTGTTCTTAGTCGTTGTTTTCATTTATTCCTTTCTATATTCGCTAAGAGTTTGCTTCTGGTGGTGCCATCTATTGGAGGAGTTTTAGAGCAAAGTCTTCACTTTCATGTTGCTCTGATTAAACGAAAAACACACCTTTCTGACTTAATTTCAAATCCGTCGACTAACGAGCTTAGCTTGTCCAAGTGCCATAGGTAACAACAACAGTATGAGCTCAATAGATTTTTCTTTTTTATTCTTTTTCTAGCAGTTATGGTGCAAATATTTATTTTTGATGAAAAATATATAAAATATAATAAAATCTAATTGTATTTTATAATCATAAATATAAATATGTATTTTTACAGTAAATTATGTCAGAAATTTTAATTTCCTATTTAAAATTTGTGTGTTTCATCTTGATAACAACATTTTTTATTTGAGTATTTAATGACATTCTGTTAATTTATATAATTCTAAATTATAGGTTGATTTGTTTTAGAGCGAAGCTTGTGCCATTTTCTCCTATTTCAATCAAACTGATTTGTTAAAGAGCTTTCCCCCTTTTCTTTCAGAACTTCAATATAATAAATTCCCACACTTTTGTAAAATATTGTCGATCAGGAATGATATCGCAAACATCGCTAAATTTTCACCGATTCATTTCAGATTGTTCTTCAATCATTCTCGAATTTAACGAAAATTAAAATAGAATATGGAACATGCAATTAGAAAAATAACAACACATTAATTTTTTTTAAATAAGATTAAAAAAAAAGATTAGTAGTTAATCTACAAAACTGACTGAGCATAAAGATATTTCAAATTTATTATTTTAACAACAAAAATAAAAATAATTAAATTGTTCTTGCTGATTTAAACTAAACACAAAATGGATGTTTTGTCTTGTCTTTTTCATTTTGATTTTTCTTCTGTTCTGTTTTGAACGGATTTAATTTTGGAAATAATGGATTTGAAAACTAATTATTTAAAAAAAAACAAGTAGTTTCCATGATTTTGAAAACTCTTACAAACCTAAAAAAATTATAACTAAAAAATGCTTCTTTATTGCTGGTAAAAATCATGAATGGATTTTTTCTCATCAACGACGACACTCAGACATTCGATGATGAACTTCATCTTGTTTGCTGCCATTCGAAGAAAGCATTTGAAGGCAGCAAATTCGTCGACAAGTCGATTTATGATGCTGTCTCCATACGATGTTATTTAAATGAAACGTTATCTGACGTCTTGAATATTTTAAACCAATGAGAATTATAATAAGGTGGTATACTCAGGATCTCAACAGGAATGAAAGAAGCAACCAGTTATGGTTATGGTTAAAACTATCTTAATGAAATACTTAAAGAGAAAAAGAATAACCTTTTACTCCATTCGCGGTAGTTGTTAACTCTCTGCACAAACAATGAAATCTGAGAGCGATCGAAGCAGAAATGTTGGAAACCTCCACTTAAGTCTTTTTTTTAAGGGATACATATTAGGTCTACCGGAAAGTTCTGTCCGCTCCGTTTACATCAGTTTCAACAAGTATTCAGCTCAACAAACCATTTCCGACCATATTCGGAAACTAGGGTTTGGGTGGAAGTATTCGAGATGGGTGCCACACAAGTTAAGTGAGAAGAATTTGGATGATCGAATCATCATATGCACATCTCTGCTTGCACGCAACAAAATCGAACCCTTCTTGGACCGGATCATAACTGGGGATGAAAAGTGGATTACCTATGAAAACATCATAAGAAAAAGGGCATATTGTGAACCCGGAAAACCTGCTCCCTCTACCTCTAAACCGAAGTTGAGCCTGAACAAGAGAATGTTGTGTATAGGGTGGGACATTCGAGGACCAATACATTTTGAGCTGTTGAAACCAAACGAAAGGCTAAATTCGAAGAGGTACTGTCAGCAATTGGATAAATTAAAAACAACACTCCAAGAAAATCGGCCGGCGATGTTCAATAGGAAGGACATCATACTGCTTCATGACAATGCCAGCACATGCTGCTTTGGGACTCGTCAGAAAGTCGCAGAGCTAGGCTGGGAAATTCTGTCGCATCCACCATACTCACCGGACCTAGCACCATCTGATTATCACTTGTTTCTGTAATTACAAAATTATTTGCAGGGCAAACAATTCAAGAACGAAGAAGATATCAGACAAGCACTGGCTCAATTTTTGGCCTCTAGAGATAAGACATTTTTTAAAAATGGAATATACAAATTGCCATCACGCTGGCAAGAAGTCATAAATAATGAGGGCAATTATATTATTCAATAAAGTTTATCCAAAGTATGAAAAAATTTATTCCTTTGTTTCATTCTAAAACGATCAGAACTTTCCGGTAGACCTAATATTATAAGAAATTGAATTTATTTTTACAGAAACAGAAATAATTTATCACAGTTACACTTATAAATTTGATGTATAGTTTTCAAGTATTGGCGAAGAATCTTGATCTTTAGAGCCATTTTTCTCCTAACGGAGAAGATTTTACTCATGTATTATTTAAACTCCATTCAAATATTTTGACATTAAAGATGAGTACAGCATGTTATCTTATTAATTTTTATAAATTTTAACTAATAATTCAAAATTTGCGTTTACTTTTATTAATTTTTGAGGATTTTCATATTTTTATTTCTTTTTTTTTTGTTATAAATCTTAACGTTTTATAATTTTATTTTGTGTGTTTATTTTCAGTATTAATCAACATTAATTTATTTATTTAGACTTTCATAACTCTTCTTTTTAAAGACATAGATTTTCACTGACTAATTATGTAAATTTGGCGACATTTTTTTTTTTTTTTGCAGAATATCACATTTGGTGACTGGTATATAAGAGACAATCCTTACTGAACACTATAGTCCGTAATATATGATAACTATGTCATTATTAATTTTAAGAAATATAACATTCACTTAAAGTAACGACTCTTAATTTAAATTATATTATCAAACCGGATGTTGTGAGAAACAAAATTACATAAAACTATCCCTTTGTATACTATTGCACAAGAGTCAAATGAAATATATATAATTCTCATTACTGCTAATATTTAGTGTGCTCATTGTATTTACACTTTATCATTTGAGCATTTTTGCATACTGTTAAAGTTTGTGGTATGGAGAATATGGAATTATTTTTTTACTTTTACTTGATAGCTTAGAAGGAGTCAGTTTGCCCCATTTAACTATGCTGACCAAGTTCGGACACATTGGTTATTTCCTGCTTAACTAAAAGTGAATTGCCGAAAGTCGCAGATTTACCCATAACTTACTTAACCATCTTACTTTTAACAAATCTAATATACAGAAAACAGATTTTCTTTTAAGAAATTCATGTTTTTTTGAGCCCATGTCTTACAAATATAATTTTTATTATATCAGTAATATAAATTAAAAAAAAAATTTTAATGTTGGCGTAAACAAGGCTTAAGATTGTAAACAGATTGCTTACAAGTATTGCAGTTACCAATTTAGAATTCTATTAACGAAGGAAGCTTTTAAATATTTAAATCATCCTTGTCGATTTAAACTAATCATAAAGAACTTTTGCCATTTTAATTTTTTCTGCAGTCTATTGTCCATGTGTCAATGGCTTGAATCAATGGAAAACAGTTTCTCAAACCAATGCTTTGCTCATTATATAAAAAAATCATCTTATTCCACATCGCTTTTGTCCACATCGCTTTTGTACTTTTTGGCTGTCTTTGATCTCATGGATCTGGTCTAGTTCCACTAGACCAGATGGGTATTAGTCCCACCCACCCACCACCATGACCAGTGAGGTGATGCATAATGCAACAACTGAATTGTTTCACCCAGTATCGAATTCGAGTATTGTGTGTTGAAAGCAGAAGTGGGATTCTTCCGTGAAAACGGTGTCTTTCCATTCCGCTTTCCATATCTATCTTTCATCCTACCACTGGTGGCTCTAATTTTGAACCAATGATTAATGAAGTAATGGGTGCGTTAGGGACACCAATTATGTTTAACAAACTGAATCTGCTGTGCTGTGGTTCGTGATGTGGTTGCGCGATCCATCGCTGCCATGAGTTCAATGTGCTCATCATCAGGCGAAACAAGGTAGGTGCGATCGGTCCATCGTACCTTTCTACGGTCAGCGATTACAGATCTGGATCGCCATTGCTCGTCTAACACGATCATCGATTTTTCCGTACATTAATCCGTTACTATTCTTCCTGGATTGAACATGGAAACTTGTTCGAAAGACTATCTATGTCCTACTTCTACGAAGCATCATTAAACTTCTTACTAAAAAAGAAATTGCCACCCTTCAAATAGGCTCTCCTTTTGTAGGACGCTTACTGGTGGCACGACAGTCCTCCGTAATGTTCACATGCGCTGAAGTGCTGATGACTTGTGCATCTCATCGCCACAAGCACACGTGATGTAAATTCCATGCGATTTGCATACTTCCTTCAATGTGCTGCATTTTGGGTGCCCGATCATGCATATTGTACCCGACCATGTATTGATACAGGGTGTCCAGAAAAGGACTCCTTGATTTCAAAATTAAATATCTCGAAAACAAAGATAGATAGAGGAATGCAGTAAAAGGTATGTTTATTGTCAAAGCTGTAAGAATTTTATACAGCAATTTGAAATAATAGTTACAAAAGCTGCTAACAGATGGCGCTGTACGATGTACAGCTCAAATCAGCATACATAAATGAAATAATCGTATGAAAACATTCTTTCCAAAAAATCACATCACAATGTTTTCAATGCTAACCTCCTTTCACGCTTGTATAGTGGTACTAATCGCTCTGGGCTTCGACTATTTATGCTAAGCATTACGTATAACGATTACAGCGCCATCTATTTGCAACTTCTGTAACTATTATTTCAAACTGATGTATTAAATTCTTACAGTTTTTACTATAAACATACCGTTTACTGCATTCTTCTATCGACCTTCGTTTTCGAGATATTTAATTTTGAAATCAGGGAGTCCTTTTCTGGACACCCTGTACTATACTTTCCGCCTCTGGTAATTAGGTCTCTGTTCTCTAATCTGCCAATAAACTTTAATATACAACTATTTCAAAATGACATTAAAAATTATAAGGAGACACCTCTCAACAAATGCACAATAATTTGTCTACTAGGGCGTTTCCATTGAATACCAGCGACACAATCTTAAAGACACACTTGTATCAGAAACACTCACGGAGGCTAATTGCTGCGAATGGATGCATAGAATGTACACACATATTAAATTAATAATCTGTCAGTTGAGAGATAAACATATTTGTGGTTGAGTTTTAAATATATTTGTAATTATATCTGTGTACTTACTTTTAAACCTTAGGTTTGAATAGTGCGGTTTGTTACTTTAAATGTACTTCATAAATATGTGGTTGTAAGTTTGATTGTACTCGTTGTTTTACTGACAGCATTCCGCTGTACGAAGTATGGAAGATTGGACTCTATGTAGATGAATATAGGTGAGAGACATCTCATTTTTGTTTTATGAGCATAAACCTGTTCCGACTGGTTGCTTCAGACTTTGATAGGCTTTCTCTATATTTCAGTTTTCTGCACAGATTGCTTCCCTTGATGTGTTCGTAGAAATTGGCATTTACTGTATTTTAAAATCCAGATGAAATACAAAAAGAAATAAAGGAAAATAACAAAAATAAATAGCTCATACTGTGAAAGGTAAATATTTGTTTATGTGGTCACAAAAGATATTTTATTGAATTACTGTTTAAAAAGGCGTCTAAATATGAAATGCGTTTACTTAAACAAAGCATTCTAAACAGCTTTTGGATATCGGAAAACAAAATACAAGTTTTTCGAGAATCTTGATTATTCTACGGTTGATAGAAGTCAAACTTTCTCAACTGCTGGATATAAGCGGCAAAAAAATTATCAGAAAAGAAAACACATTGCAGGGTTACATGGTATTCACATCAAAGACAAATCCTGCAATTTTTTCAAATATGATTGATTATTTGTAGAATCTATAGAATTATTTTTGAAAATTATTGTAAGAATACCAATGAAATATAGTGTAACTGAAAAGAACTAAATGAAAATACAAATAAGCAATCAATATTCAAAACATTCACTTCTATTACATTTAAAAGAATTTAAATAAACATGGATAGCATTTGCACGTTGAGAGCACAATTTAGTGAAAAGTACTCGTCATAGCGAAGCCTTTAGCAATTTTTGTACGTTTGTTCATAGAAAATATAATGGAAAGTTTTTGAAATGACGCTTTTATGAAGGAGACACTTGGTTTGGCAAAATAAAAAGCAACGAATGTGTTCGAATATACTAAGTATACTAAAATGCAACGTAATTAAAGCATTCAAATGATAGAAATATTTGGTTCATAGAAATAAAAAACGAGAAAAGTGTTCGAATACACTCCTTGATGTCGAAAAACATTAGGATTAATAAAATTAAACGCATTGTAAATACTCCTAGACTGTTCATATTGCTAAAAATTTGCATTTTTATTCATAAATTTAAAAGCTATTCAAAATTATATATTAATTAATTAAAAGACAACAAAAAATTTAACTTCAACCAAAGTTTCTGTTATCTTATTTAGTATTGCAGTCAACCCCTTTCTATTTTTCTTCGTTCAGTTAAATATTGAAAATCGTAAATATATTTCGAACAAATGTTGTTCTTACAAAATATCGCTAATAGTTTTTAAATCTGAGAAACTCTGCTAATTTTATGGGGAAAATAATTTTTGTTTGTCCTACTTAATATTATAATTTTCACAATATTGTATATTTGTAAAGATGAAAGCACCTTGAAGATATAAAGAATTTAAAAAAGGAAATTTAAGACTCAAACTAATTGAACATTAGATAGAAGTTACTGTTGCCAAGTAAACGAAATAAATCGCTAAACTATTTTTCAAAAGCGATTCTCACCAAAATAATTGTATGAAATGTGTACCAAATAATCATACAACAGCTGCTGATTGCAGAGTAAATGTCCGAAAATGCGCTTTTTATTTTCCTTACAGGACAGAGGACAAGTTATTCATTATCAGTGAGAAAGATGTTCACTTTCTGAAAAAACTCACGTGGTTTTCGATTTCAAGTGCACGTGAGCCGTTTGATCAGCTTCCTTTCAGATGTACGTGTTTGAGTAGCTTTTTGTTTGTTTGTTTGTCGCTCAACGGTCATTTTTGCACACGAGGGCTAATTAGACCGGGACCTACGGTTTAAAGTGGATTCCGAACCACTACAAACATCCATGCCCAAGGTGCGGAATCCACTTTAAACCGTAAGTCCCGGTCTAATTAGCCCTCGTGTGCAAAAAATGACCGTTGAGCGACAAACAAACCAAACCAACCATGCCCAAGGTGGGATTCGAACCCACGAACTGTTGAACCGAAGGCAAGAGCGCTAACCATTCGGCTGCCAGATCGGCGTGTTTGAGTAGCAAAGAGTGATGCATTTGATATCATGCACCTAGCAGAATCCGAGCAGCAGCTCCTCCAGCTTCTGAGTAGTGAAATATATAAAAAGCGAATAAATAAAACAAACAACCACATAATGAAACAAACAATAACCACTCCTTAAAATGTAGATATAGTCTTCAAAATGAAAAATTCAAGGTTCGATCACAGTTAATGTTGAACAGTGGGTTGCATTTTTGATTCCTGCCTGTATACCTGATTCTTGTTCTCCCTTGGGTTGGGGTTCTCCCTTGAGACTCAAGAATACACTTTGGAAAAAGTTGACCCGGATCTTCTCGTGGCGCATGGAAAGAAACTGTGCTTACGGCAGTCTTTAGCTGTACGTGGCGCTCTATCGAATAATAAGTTATAAAAACAAATACACGTGAAACGGATATGAACGAACAAAGAAGTTATGAGGGTCTCCTGTAATCTAGCGGAAAGACTGTGCTCTTCAGGTTAAAGACTCCAGGTTCAATCCCAGCAGCTATTGAGCAATAATTGCAAGAGAATATTAATAAATAAAAATGTTTGCGATGTGATCGCTCCGTTGATACACAGTACTTCGCAAGCTTCATTAATAAAGAGATCAGTAAAATATACAAAATTGATTAATATTTAATTAAAAAATAATATATACATGATGTTCTCACCGTGGCCAATGATCCAGGGCTCTATCCCTGTTTTTGCTTGTTTCGACCAGCAACTTACCTCCCCAAAGCATCCCACACATTTTAAATAGGGTTTAGATCTGAAGAATGTGATGGCCATACGAGGCTTTAAATACCCTCGCTGTCTAGACAATCCTGAATAGTGAGTGTTCGATGACATGTTGCGTTGTTGTCCATAAAAACAAATTTATCACCGACAGCACCTCGGGAAAGACGAACATGAGGAAGTGGAACTTCATTAATGTATCGTTGGCCCGTCATAGTTCCATTCGCAACCACATGTAGGGACATGTGGCCATTGATCATGATGCCGACCCACACCATGACACTGCATGTCGGATATCGGTCCTTTTCCTGGATATTTTCTGGACGATAAGCAGTACCACTCACACCCCAGATCAGTTGGCGTCTACAATCTGATGACAGACTGAACCTACTCTCATCTGAGAATACTACGCATGCCCAGTCTTGTTCAGTCCAATTGCTATGCTCACGACACCATTGCAAACGGGAAGTACGGTGCTGTCTGGTCAATGGGACACACACAACAGGTCTGCGGGCATATAGTCCTCCTCCACTCAAATGTCTCGCAACAGTTTTTCGGGATATCTGCTTTCCTGAGGCAGCAAGAAACTGATTTCCTACCTGCTGAGCTGAGGTGCGCCTGTT
>JAJQOW010001993.1:0-27572 GCA_037975125.1 Latrodectus hesperus | reverse complement strand
CATATTTCGGTTAATGTCATTATAAGACGATGCAATGTTGTGTCTGAATATGATTTCTTTAAAGAATTTGCTGTTAGTTGATCAACGTTCACAGTTATGTACATAATTCTTCCCATTTCGATCCAGGATTCATATTTTCTAATACTTGTTCCATTTTTTTCAGGATGTTAACAACAGTTTTTCAAGCATGTTGTCATAGTCACATATTTTGTGAATTAAGTATTATAAAAGTAGGAATATATCTTGTCATCATTTGAAATGAACTTGCTTCCTTTTTAGCTAATTTTACAAGTCTTTTACGAAGTATGTTGCTTGGGGCATTTTAAACAGCTTGACATGAAAACATTTCAATCTTTTGAAAAGGAATAGAAATTTCTTGAAATTAGGTTAATTACAGCAGTTTAATTTGAATTTACATCAAACACCGTTTTCGGAATAAAATATTGACATGTCCAATTGTGTTGATCTATAGTTCGAGAAATTTAATATTTTTGTAAATTGGGGAAATGAGAATTTTTTTCATATTGCATTATTAGTAAATTGCAAACTAATAGAGACACCTTGTATAGTGGTGCAGCTGTGTTGAAATGGAATGCATTGCTCAACAAAACTAGTAGAATCCATACTACTTGAGGAGAACTTGTTGACCTCTGTATCGCCAAAAACCTATTGAGTTTTTTTTTTTTTTTTTTTTTTTTTTTTAAAGTTAGAAACGGCGATTAACAGATGTTATAATTTTTAGGTGTTAATTTTTTGATATTTATTTCATTTTAAGGCAATCAATTGATGGTTCTCCTCAACAAATTTCTCAATAATTCTTTTACCAACCGTAACATAATCAGGATCGTAAATAGGGTTGGAAACGATTTTTACTCGTCTGTTGATTTTGTGCCTAGAAGAGAAGAAATAATTGTATGTAGTAATATTTTAAAAATACTTAGTGTATTCATGAAAATATTTTATGCATTTTATTTATATGTAGCGAAATTTAAATAAGATACTTTACAAAAATTATGCAGTCAGATATGTTTTATTAAGTTTTGATAAAATGCAAATGTGCATTCCTGAAAAATCATTTTAGGCAATACTTTATGTTTTTTGACCTATTCTAAGTATTTCAGAAGTGAAACAAACTATAAAGAACATATCCCATTTTACGCTTAACAAGAATAGAATAAAAGACAAGTGGCATAAAAAATTTACTTCCCAAAAATTGTTTTTATATTTAAGAATAAAAATTGCATATTAATTTAATTTATTACAACTTAATTTATAAGAATATGCAAAATTTTTTAACATTTAATTTAAGAACTTACTTACTTAAGAATTAACTTAAACAGATTTTCAGTACTTTTAATGCAAAATATCGTATTGGCCCTCATTCTCCTTGTTGGACTTCCTTATAAAAATATAAAATATTTTTAAAAAAAACTTGCATAGAAAGAAATATTAATCCTTTATCATCGCATATTATTCGTATATTAATAGAAATCCTTAACAACCATTTGCATTTGTTGATGCTAATAAATTCGAAATGCAAATTGCACAAAAAAGCAGTTTTCAATAACAAAATATATTCTATAAGAATATTCCCTGCTTCATTACAAAGAATGATTTATAACGCTAGTAAAAACTAGCGTTATATAGCTATCTACGCAGCAAAATAAAAATACAACTAAATCTCAAATCTCATAAGAATATTTTTTTCTAATGGTGCGCATTGGGTGACTAATAACAAGGCCGGAAACTGGCATTCATTTATCTTTATCCGGTGAGCACCTGTGAACCAAGTCACGGAGTCGAGGAGCACCACCCACGTCACTCCACCACAAACTCGCTTATAGGGTGGGGCACTTTCATTTATCATCTCAACAAAAATGAAAAAGAAACAGAGAGAGAGAGAGAGAGACAGAAAGAAACATCCATGCCCATTCCGGGATTCAAACCCGGGACCATCACTTTAGGAGTCAGGAACAGTCACCATTCAGACATTGGCCTGCTCATGACAACATCGTTCTGGAATCCGTGGTTTCATTCTGCTATCCGAAGTGATCTCGGAACGTCAATTTAAATGTAATTATAACTGAAGCCCGCTTTATTTTGAAGAATACCATGTCACGTTAAAAGGGCATAGTTACGGAAGTTTCAACCTCACCCTGAAAAAAACACAACACTTAAAGAAATGCTTTCATAAATTATTCATTTTCTATATTTAGATCCTAAACCACGTATCAAAATGCAATGTAAATTTGAGAGTAGAATATGGCTTACAAATTATTTTCCCTACGGCATCTTAATCTATACAATTGATTCATTCAAATAATCCATATATCCTGGTATTATTATAAGCAAACATTTTAAAATTAGAACATCAAATGTAACTTATTTTTTATATCAAGAAACAACTCACATGAAATTTTGTCACTTATTCGAATCATAAAGAAATGGTATTATTCTGATTCTAATTTTACTTGATATAAAAAAACTCATTTCATCGCATATAAGCTAGAAAATTAATATATAAAACACATTTAATGCAATTCTAAAACGTAAAAGTATTATTATTTAAAATTTTATTGAAGTTTTCTTGAAAACATGTGAGATATACTCGTAGAAAGTAAAAATAATCTTTTATTTCGAAAAAAAAATAGTTCCTGAAAATTTATAGCGTACCTATAATTTATGATCCTGATCATAAAATATTTTACTTAGATATTTTTTTCGCGAAGAAGAATTGAGAATATTATCAAGTATTTTTTCGAAAATCACCCATATATGATGAGTAATATCTCAGTATGGTCTATAATCCTTAAAAATTTTCAATTGATAGCTGTACATGGTTAATGCATGTGAATACTTGCAAAGATCAACATTTTGAGGGTTTTTTCCGGATTTCACCCAGAATTACAATTATTTTCTGATCTTTCAAAACGTGTAGCATATATACCTTCCGTTTATTCTCAGCTACTGTCGAATAAAGGCAGACGTACACTGTGCTTCTTTGTTTGGAATGGGAATGTGGAGTTCTCAGGGTTTCTTGCTTTCCGACACGTGAATATGACCCACTACGTATAAAAAGTCATCTTAGAATAAAAACTGCGATGAAAGTGCACGTTTTTTACAAATTCTTTCAGCTATTACACTTTCTTTTACGAAGTATAAAAATTATAATCGAATTCAATATAATAGATGAAGAAATTAAAAGGTAAAAAGAAATAGGGATCGCTCGTAAATCCGATATAAAGCATTAGTTATTTTGCGTAACTATGAATATTTTGATGGTAAGTTTTTTTAAATTAAGAAAAAGAACAAACAGATATCGGAAATACGATGAGGTAATTGAATGAAAAATTATAGTACTAATCCTTATATCATTATAAATATAGACAGACTAAAAATATTTGTATGGTGTTATTTTAATATATTTTTCTATTAATAGTTTAAGTTCATAACTCTTTTGATCTTATCCCATCACCTGATATCCATTTTTAAATAAATAACTCTACGCGCGTATATGAACAGCATAACGCTAGATGTTGAGGGCCGTCCCACCCGAAGGTATTCGGCAGCGAACATGACTAATCGCGGACAGTAATCCGCCAGGAGAGCACTTGGCCCATGACCGGTCGGTAGCCGGTACACCAGCTTCCGATCCGAGACTGCAACCATATCGGCGTAGTCCAAAAGGTCCATGACACCATGTTACGGTCCGGGTCTCGCACGCAGACCGGCAACCACCACCCTGCGGTCCACCCAGACTCGCTCTGACGGAAGTATGGGCATCTTGCCTTTATTAAAATTCAAAACTTAAACATTTTAACAAAAGATAAGCAGTCACTAAACAATTCGTTTAGAAAATCAAGTAACTTAAAATTAACATGATAAACGTTGTCTTATCTACAAACTTAAAATTGAATTAACAATTAATATGTACATGGCAGTGATTCTGTGAAGAGAGTATACATGATTTCAGCAATTCCTTTCCTAATTTTAATGTTACCCAATAGTTGTTTAATTTTCATTTGTTTAAAATTTTGAGGGAATAATTTATCTCTAATGTGATTAAAATTTATACAATCGTAAATTACGTGTTCCACGTCTTGTGTTTTATTGTCGTATTTACAGATATCTGTCTTGTTAAAGAATCGATTTTGATGTGCGCCAAAAGCCCCATGGCCTGTCTTTACTTGATTGATAAGAAAGTCTGCTGAAAGTCTCTTAGTCGTAACCTCGGGATAAAATTCATATAGTCTTCTTGTTTTGTTCGATGTATTCCATTTGTTTTGCCACAATTTCAATACTTGTTTATTAGCTATCGTTTTGACTTGTTGCTTTGAGTATGGTGCATGATGTGAAATTATCAGTTCATTAGTAGCCTGTTTTGCATTTAAGTCCGCTAGTTCATTGAATTCAATGCCTTGATGGGCTTTAACCCAATGAAATATGAATTTATTGTCATTTTGACTTATAAGACCAAGGATATTGTCTATTGTTTTATTACCTTGTTTATAGTGATTTATAGTTTCAAGAACAGATCGAGAGTCTGTGTGGATATGACAAATATTAATATTGTTATTAACTACGTATTCTAAGGTTTTTAATATGGCAATGGCCTCTGCCTCATAGACCGTAGCCTGGTCATTAAGTCTGATCCTTTTAATATCTTCTATTATATTGTTATGTCCAAATATTATTGCCGCGCCTACTTTGTTGTTTATTTTAGAGCCGTCTGTAAATGCGAAATAATCTTGAGTGTTTATAGTTTTAAGCCATTTAATTTCTCTCTTATCCCATGGAGGATGATCATGTGTTTTCTCTCTATGCCAAGAATTATTGATATCAAGTTCTATATTGTCGATTTTAACTCTAACACCTTGATTCCAAATAAGATATTTTTGCTTCTCAGTATATGCCAATATGTCTATGGGTGGACAGCCCGTTAGAACATGGAGAGCGTCCGTGGAAACGGTTTTATAAGCTTTGGCTATTTTTAATAACGGTATTCTTTGAATCTGATTTAATTTGTTATTTATCTTGACAGTGTTCTTGTACCAAATTGGGACTGCATACAATATCATCTTTTCAATAACTACTTTATAAATGGTCTTGGTAACTTCAGGTTTGATGCCCCATGTTATTCTAGAAATCCTATTTATTTTGTTCATGAACTTATAAACATTTTCTTGTAAATTATTCAGGTGATCTGTCCAAGTAAGTTTAGTATCCATAGTGACTCCGAGATATTTAATGTTCGAAGTGTATTTGATGTTCTGCCCCATTATTTGAATTTTCGGTCTTCTTGTGATTTCTTTTTTGACAGTAAATATTGTATAGCAGCTCTTGTTTATGCTTAATTGCAATTTATGTTTGTTAATCCATCCTTCAATAATTCTCAATGGTTCACTTGATAAAGTGGTGAATTTGTAATATGTGTTATCTCTTAGTAGTATAATTATATCATCTGCATAGGCCTGTAGGTACACATTATCGTTTATATTTTCTACCAGTAGCTCGTTTATCACCAGGTTCCAAAGAATTGGTCCCAAAGAGGAACCCTGTGGGACCCCTATATTGTATCCTTTTACTGTTTTGTTGTAATCCAGATAAGATCTGCCAGATAAAAATGACTTGATGATCTTATATAAGTTTTTATTCAAATTGCATTTGTTCAATATTTCCAATATATCAGCTATTCTAACCGAATTAAACGCATTCTTAATGTCCAAAGATACCATACATGTATATTGTTTATTTCTCTTGTTTTCCTTTATTTGTTTAACTATTTCATATATAGCATCATTTGTGCTTTTTCCACGAGTGAAACCGAACTGTCTGCTGCTTATGAAATTCTCCTTATTCAATTGGTAGTTTAATCTATTTAATATTATTTTGTCTAAGATTTTACCAAAAATTGGTAAAAGACAAATTGGTCTGTAGGAATCCACTCTTGTTGGGTCTTTACCTTCTTTGGGTATTAATATTATTCTCGCAGTTTTCCACATTTTTGGAAATGTATAATTCCTCCAACATTTATTTAAAATCTTTGCAAACCAATCTTTGTGATTATAAAATATTTCTCTATATATCTCCAATTCAATGTTATTATAGCCAGGAGCTTTGCCAGGTTTCATGTCGTCGATAGCTTCTTTAATTTCATGTTCGGTAATATTATCATCTTCCAGATCAGCATAGTTTTCAATGATTTCTACTTGATCTTCATAGGGAAAGTTGTAATTTAATATTTCATTAGTAGCCTCCGACAAGTTAGTAGTAAAATTTCCATCTTCTTTTATGATCATACTGGATAGACTGTTACTAGTTCTTTCTTGTTTAATGGATCTGTAGTAGTTACCAAATACGCTTTCGTTGGTGATTGAACTTAAGTAATCCTTGAAAGCTTTATATTTCGTATGAACAATGTTTTTCTTGTAAATTGCAGCTTCTTTCTTGTAATTTTTCATAAATTTGAGTCTATTATCTATGTCTTGTTCCTTCTGATATCTTCGTCTTAGAGCTCTAATTTTAGATCTTTGTTTAGTTAATTCCTTAGTCCACCAGTAATTTGTGTTCCTAACTTGTTTGTTAGTTTTCTTGATGCTTTCTTTACAGATCCTTTGGATGCACTTTTCAATTAGTTCAACTAATTCATCAGTTTCCATTTTATCTATAATTTCGTCGTTAATTTCATCTATTACAGTTACTAATTTTTGTCTGAATTTAATCTGATCTACTGTTTTGAAATTCAATCTTTGTTCTATTTTTAATTTAGTAGTGGCCAATTTCAGGTTGCATTTCATGATATTATGATCACTTGCTAAGAAATCATCTTTTATTTTCCAATCAGTGATCGACTCTTTGTTTAAATTTTTTGTGATCAAAATATCTATCCAACTTGATCCTATAGTACTATTGTAGGTAGGGTTACTATTAGGATCGTTTTCTATAATAAGATCATGTCTGAAGACAAAGTCTATAACAATTTGTCCTCTAAAATCTGTGTTCCTTGGGCCCCATACCGATGATTTTGCATTAAAATCACCGAATATGAGCCACTTTTCATTCTTGTTAGTTACAATAATTGGTTCGATTTGATTTAATGCCTGTTCAATGTTTCTTGAGGGTGGAATATATATCGAACATATATATATCATTATGCCATCTATTTCGATCTTTACTATTATTACTTCTTTCTCTTTTAGTACATATGTGCCGTTTATTCCTTTTCTTAAGATTATGGCTGCTTTTGGTTCTATATCTGCAAATATTTGATATTGTGTCGGTAAGTTTATAATCTTATTGTTGAGAACATACGGGTCATTGATAGATATTATATCAGTTTTATTCATTATTATTTCTTGTGCTAATGATAGGTTGGCTGCTTGACAATGATTTAAGTTGATATGTATGAACTTTAAATTTTTCCATATATTTTTATAGTCCATAATATATTTTTGATATTATTTTGTTTATTTCTTTTTCATATATTGGACAATTTTTGTCTCTCGCTCTGTGATCTATTTTGTATTTAGAATTGAATCTATCATTATGGTCCATACAGTTACCACATTTTGTTGCATTGTTACAATTTTCTTCTTTATGTTTGCTTCCGCAATTCCCGCATCTTTCTTCGTTTTGGCAGACTTTTGCAAAATGTCCATATTTTAAACATTTATAACATTGTACAGCACGAATATATTCTCTAAATCTCACTGCTGTCCAGCCCAAGTATAGTCTCTTTTTATCTTTAATTTTGTGATAGTCCTTGCTATCTACACTGAGTATCCAGTTGTTACCATATCTTCCACTAAACTTGTATAACGCCTCTAATCCAAAGTCCTCATCTAATTCATTTTGTTGTCTAATTTTGTGTGTTATTTCATCTTTATCAATATCCTTATCCACATCATAAATTATAATTCTAGGTTTTCTCCTATTTGGTTTAGTTGCTACTAGTTCGTTATCTTTGTCTTGGTTTTTAATTTCATCAATCAATATGTCTATGTCTTCTACTGTATTTGTTTCTACTATAATTCCGCCTTTCCTAATCGATCTGGTCTTATTTACTTTAACTTTCGATGGATTTATAAGTCTCTTAATTACATTCCTGGTGTCTTCTGATGTACTCCCTTCTTGGTTGGGATAAACTATTAGTATATTGTTTGTTCTCTGGCGAGATCGATCTCTAGATTCCTTGTTTCTTAACTGTGTTTGCAAGTTGTTATCCAAGCCTGTCACTTTCTGTACAACTTCTGCATATGTCTTGGTGGTCTTAATCTGAGCTTTTAAATATGATATCTCTTGCATTTGGTTCATTACAATCTTCATCAAGTCACTCACTCCATCTCTGATCTTAGCCTGGGATGTTAAAGAGATCTTACTATTAGCTAGAATAGTTTGAATGTCTTTTTCCAAGTCAAAAACAGTATTTAGTCTTGCATTTAAATCCAAACTTAAAGCTGAGGCCTCTTCGCCTTGGTTTAACGGAACTTCCGTCATTGTGTGTCTAGTGCTAAACCTTAGCACACCGGACAAAATTAACTTAAACAAATTTAATCAAGAGAAAAATATTGGCACACTCAACCAAATTGATTTTAACAAAATATGAAATAAATTAGAACAAAAGCAGTGTCCCCTCCGCCTACGTTAGCCACCGATGTTATTGGTGTTACTAGGAGCCACCAACGTAGAGGTGTAGGTCGGAGTGAGAAGAGATTTGAATAACAATATCAACGACTTTCACTTAATGCGGCTATTTCCCGGAATAGACTCTAGGCCATTGTTCCGGGAATTACAATATAATACTAAACTTTCAAATCTCTTGGGACTGGCTCCCATATGAACAGCATAAAACAGATGCTTGAGCATTAGGTATTTGTTCATGTCTTTTTACTTACATCAAAATTATATAACTATTGATACGGAAATAACATTTCGTAAGAACATTGTCATGTTTTTCGTGCTGTAAATAAATATTTATGAGGTAAATAAATAATTCTGAGGTAAATAAATTGAATAAATATGTCAGGAAAAATTCCACTTAATTTTATGCAACTAATATCTCAAATGCTTGCTACAGAAAGGGAACTGAAGAAATCAAAACAATCTTATCATGGCTATTTTTTAAATAATAGATGAATTATTATTTCCTACGTAAATTCTAATCAGATTTTTAACTAAGATAAAATTAAAATATGAAATATGCAATATGCTGATAAAATTTCAAATCATTAAATGTTTATATGTATAATATAATACAGAGTTTTTGTAAAAATTCTCTCATTTTTAAAAATTCTGTCATTTTACAAAATTTATAAATTTAGAATAAGTAAGCATTCTACTTAAATGTATGTAAACGATTCTACAGGATTTGTTTATATAATACAACTTTGCAAATTTCCTAAGTTATAAAAATTATGAAATTCGAATGAAATTAATTTTAAAGCTTTTAGATAATAAAATGTTATATTCAGCTCAAATTCTAGATAGAACAAATAAATGAATAAATTTTTGCAATAAAAATGCTCATTAATAATGCCTGTTATAATTTGGACTATATTTCGGATAAAAATTATGAGTCCAATTACGTGAAGAAATTTTAACAGAAACTATTAAATTTTTCATAATGTAATAAAATAAAATGTTCAAAATTTTTCTAATGATCTGAAAACGAATTTAATGTAATTATTAGATTCATATCCAAGATTATTCTTACATCTTAAATTGGAAATTAGCTTTCCAAAATTCAATGAGCTTTCAGTAATCAACTCATAATGGTAATATACATTTTCATGATATGGAATCCATCTTTTTTTAAACATAGAACTTTTGTTAAAAAATCTTTAAATTATTTATTTATTTATTATCTTATACATATGATTTTTATTTGAAGTATTAAGACTCTAATTGTGGTTCTATTTTTAATTGAATCAATCAGGAAGTATTTTAATTTTCAATTCACAAAGTATTATTCTTACTTTGATTAAAATATATTTATTAATTTATATTGATAAATACATATCTTTATTTAAATACCAACTTAAATAATATTTCCAATAATATAGTTAAAATGAAGCTAAAGGAAGTATTTGGGGCTTTGATGAATATTACGGCTTACAAATGACAGAAATACTCTAGATAATTGATTCTGAAAATTTTCAATTATTATACCAAATTTTCTTTTTATATATTATTTCTGTTGACTATTATTTCTGTTCTATTTCTGTTCACTTTTAATATATTTCTGTTTACTATTAATTATACAGTTTTTGAGCCAATAGCATATGAAATGTTGTATTGGACTAATATTGCATACATAACTTATTTAGAAAAACACTCATTGATCTTGTGGTTTTTTGCTTTTTTTATTGCAGACTATTATATACATATATTTAAGTTATTTTCCTTAACACTATTTTACTAAAATATCAGCTTGAAAACAAATTAATCTGTTTCTACGTTAAAGTTTCTTGTCTTGAAATTGATATCGAAGTTGAATCTTCTACAGCATATTTTGGTTAATGTCAATTATTTTTAAAAATAACATTGCCAACGACTTTATCATTATAAGACGATGCCATGTTGTGTCAGAATATGATTTCTTTAAAGAATTTGCTGTTGGTTGATCAACGTTCACAGTTATGTACATAATTCTTTCCATTTTGATCCAGGATTCATATTTTCGAATACTTGTTCCATTTTTTTCAAGATGTTAACAACAATTTTTAAGCATGTTCTGATGGTCCCATGTTTTGTCAATTAAGTATTATAAAAGTAGGAACATATCTTGCCATCATTTGAAATGAACTTGCTTCATTTATGACTAGTCTTACAGGTCTTTTGTAAAGTATATTGCTTCAGTTACTTTATATAGCTTGACACAAAAGCATTTTATTCATTTGAAAAGGAATAAAATCTCAAAAAATGGTGATTAATTACAACAGTTATATTTGAATTAACGTCAAATACAGTCTTGGAAATAAAGAATTGACATCTCCAATTGTACTGCTCTATAATTCGAGTAATTTAATATTTCTGTAAATTGAGAATAGCGATTTTTTTTTTTTTTTTTTTTTTTTTAGAGGGAAGCTATGATTAACAGATGTTCTTGTTTTTTAGATGTTAATTTTCGATCTTTATTTCATTTTATGGCAATCAATTCATTGTTTTCCTCTACAAATTTCTCAATAATTCTTTTCCCAACAATAACATAATCGGGGTCGTAAATGGGATTGGAAATGATTTTTACCCGTCGGTTGATTTTCATCCTAGAAAAAAAGAAATAATTGTATATATTAATATTTATAATAAATACTTAATGTATTTATGAAAATATTTAAATCAATTTCTTTATTTATAGAGTTTTAAATAAAATATTTTACAAAAATTATTTGGAATTATAACTTAAATAATTAAAGATAATAATTTATATATGTTTTATATAAAATAATTTTGTGCCTTCGCAAAAAATTGTTTAAGCAAAATTTTATCTGTTTCGTTAATCTGTTCTAAGCATTTCAGTACTGAAACGAAATAAAAATAACACATAAATATTTTACCCCTGCGAAGAATAGAGTAAAAGATTAGTTTCATGACACACAAAACTTTACTTCCCAAATTAATTCTCAAAATTTATTTTTATAATGAAGAAAAAAATTATATACAACTTTAATTGATATTAAATTTAAATTATAATAACATGTTACAGCTTGTAACTTTAATTTAAGAACTTACTATCGCTAAATTAAATTGTAAATTTCTCATAGTTACATTTTTATGAGGATTTCCTAAATTATAACATATTTAAAGTTATTTAAACTGGGCTTTTGCAATTCTTTAATATTTATATATATATATATATATATATATATATATATATATATATATATATATATATATATATATATATATGTACCAAGCTCCACGGGTTCGTGTTGATTGAGAGTTGAATAAAGCGACCACTTAATGAACACAAGACTTTTATTCGTAAAAACTTTACTAGATAAACGAAATTCCCGCTGTAACAATCACAATTATACAGCTACAATTCGTCGGATACAATAGGAAATAGCTTCCAATCACAGGTCTCCAATACCTCAGACAGAGAACAACTAGCAGTCTCAACTAATCGTCTTCACTCACTGACTGTCTTCACAAAAACTCAACTCTTCCATGTCGGGCTGCGGTATTTATACCTGACTTGGCGGAGAAATCTACCAATTTCGCCAAGGTTCTGGAAGCTTCTAGGCTATCTCGAAAAATATTGGTCCTAGAGCTTAGGTGATGGATGTTTCCAGAAGTATCGATTTCTCGCCAAGTCGCCAAAAATCTCGCCAACCGTCGCCAAGTCGCCAAGAATCTCGCCAACTGTCGCCAAGTCGCCAAATCATTAGGAAATCCGCTTTTAAACTACAACACGTCTAAATACCGCAATTTTTGCCCAAAATGTGAGAATTTCTGATCTGTCTGAGATATTTTAAGACAAATATAATCATTATTTACAAATTTGTAACATTGCCCCCTCTCAAGGACTGCACGTCCCGGGCAGTACAATCCCCTGATAGGAGGCTAAATTTAATATAAAAGAATTTACATTTCAAGAGGATACAGAGCACATTACATACACAAGCAACTAAAAATACAAGAAAATAGAAAAGATTAAAATTATCTATACTATTTACAAACAGACCATGGTCTACTGATTTTTACTCTACATTACGATAAGGAGCTAATCTATCGTAATGTACTACCTTTGGTTTTGAAGAAGATGATTTTCTTATACGAACCACGACGTCGTTCAGTCTTTTTAGGACTGTGTAGGGACCTTCCCAGTTGGCTTGCAACTTTGGAGAAAGTCCTTTACGTCGAATCGGGTTCCACAACCAAACTTTGTCACCTTCTTGGAATTCATGTCCTGTCGCTCTTGTGTCATACCTTGTCTTCATTCTTTCGGTCGTCAGGTTGATTCGGTCTCGAGCGAAGTTATGGACATCTTCAAGACGTGCCTGAAGGTCTCGAAGGTATTCCTCTGGCGATGAAGATGTATCCGGTGGACGACCAAACTGAAGATCACAAGGGAGACGAAGTTCGCGACCAAAGAGCATCTGTGAAGGAGTATATCCGGTAGTCTCATGGACAGCACTGCGATATGCAAGCAGAAACAGCGGTAGCTTCAAATCCCAATCTTGCTGATTTCTGGAAACCATAAGGGAGAGGTTATTCAAGATGGTTCTGTTAAACCTCTCTACCATGCCATCCGATTGTGGGTGTAGTGGCGTGGTCTGCGTCTTGTCTATTCCGAGAATTTGACACATTCCTTTAAACACAACAGAGGTGAAATTTGTCCCTTGATCAGAATGAATTTGTAAGGGTGTGCCGAATCTGGAAACCCATTGTTGCACTAGAACCTCGGCTACTGTAGTCGCCTCTTGATCGGGGATTGCAAACGCTTCAGGCCACTTAGTAAAGTAGTCCATGACAACTAGTATGTATTTGTTGCCATTTGAGGATCGTGGTAAAGGACCCAAAATGTCCAATGCTATCCTCTCAAAAGGTGCTCCTACGTTGTACCGCTGCAACCTTCCTCGGCTACGTTTCTTCGGTCCTTTACGTGCCGCACAGTCATCACAAGATTGGCACCATTTCTCTACATCTTGTCTCGTTTTGCTCCAATAGAAGCGTTCTCGAACTTTCTGTAGAGTTTTCATTACTCCGAAGTGGCCTCCAGTTGAGCTACTGTGCAATTCTTTCAAAACATCTGAAATTCTTGATTTCGGAAGAACAAGCTGCCATTTGAAATTACGTCCATCATCGGACTCCCATTTCCTGTATAAGACACCATTTCTTATATGGAGTGAGTCTCAAAGAGCCCAATATTGCTTAGTAGCAGGACTGTAGGTGGAGATATCCTGCCAACTTGGTCTCATACTAGAAGATTCTTTCAATTCAAGAATTGGATTTATATCTGGGTCTTCTTTTTGGGCTTCCCTAAGTCCTTCATCACTCCATGGGTCTGGTTTTGATGGAGGTGAAACAGTAACTTGGCGTACCGAAGTATTTATCAGCTGATAGTTCTTCTCTACTCTAGAACAGTATCGGCAGCTTTCATTACACGCCTTCCTTGATAGTGCATCAGCATTTCCATGAAGAGTTCCTTTTCGATGACGTATTTCAAAGTCAAACTCCTGGAGTCGTTGAATCCATCTGGCTACCTGTCCTTCTGGATTTTTAAAATTTAAAAGCCAGGTTAAGAATGCGTGATCGGTCCGGAGCAAGAACTTTCTTCCATAGAGATAATGGTGGAAATGTTCTATGGCTTTGACGATTGCCAGCAATTCCTTCCTGGTTGTACAATAATTCCGCTCTGGTTTCGATAGACATTTACTCCAATAAGCAATGACATATTCTTTATCATCAATTTCCTGCGACAAAACAGCTCCGATATTTTCATTGCTGGCATCCGTATCTAAAATGAATAGTTTTCCGGGCTGGGGATATGCAAGAACGGGTGAAGATGTCAACGCCTCCTTCAGTTGTTTAAAAGCTTTCTCACATTCATCTGTCCATAGAAATCTCTGTTTAACTTCTGTCAACTTGTGAAGGGGTCTAGCAATACGTGAAAAACCCTTAACAAATTTCCTGTAATACGTGCATAGTCCAAGAAAACTTCTTAATTGGTGGACATCTTTTGGACGACTCCAATCCTTAACTGCAGATATCTTTTCAGGATCTGTTCTTACACCTTCAGCAGAGATAATGTGTCCCAGATAGCTTACTTCACGTCGGAATAAATTACATTTGCAAGGATTCAGCTTCAGGTTGGCCATTTTTAATTTTTCCAGCACCTTTCGGATGTTTCTTAAATGGTCTTCGAATGTGCGCCCTACAATAATGATATCGTCCAAATATACTAAACAGGCTTCGTAGGAAAGTCCTCGTAATACTGTCTCCATCAGGCGCTCAAACGTTGCAGGTGCATTGCAAAGCCCAAATGGCATAACCTTGAACTGCCAAAGTCCTTGTCCTGTGGTGAATGCAGTCTTTTCTCGATCCTCAGGATGTATCTCTACTTGCCAATAACCACTCTTGAGATCCAAAGTCGAAAACCATTGTTTTCCGGATAAAGCATCAAGTGTATCGTCAATCCTAGGAAGAGGGTAACTATCTTTTTTAGTGATGTTGTTTAACCGACGATAGTCAACGCAGAATCGAGTAGAACCATCTTTCTTCCGTACTAAAACAATAGGCGAAGCCCAAGGACTCTCTGATGGCTCAATAATGTCATTCTGCTGCATTTCCATCAGAAGATTGTCCACCTCTTCCTGCTTAGCGAATGGCAATCTTCTAGGATGTTGTTTAATGGGTGGATGATTTCCTGTATTGATTCGGTGCTGCGTCAATTTGGTTCGCCCAACATCATCTGATTTCTTGGAAAAGAGATCTCCGAATTCTAATAATAAATTTCTTGCAGCATTCCTCTGTTTATCATCTAACTCTGCTCTCTGTAGGAGTTCATTAATTAGAGTGTCAGGAGGCTCAGATAGTGTGGCTTGACAATTTCGGTTAATACAGGTCACTGGAGTGCAAGTCGCTAGCACTTCTCCTTCTTTTATAAGTTTTACCTTATTACTTAGATTAGCAACTCTTACCGGGATTACATTTCGTGAAAGGTCGACGAGTGAAGAAGCCACTAGTACTCCTTTAACGCTATTGTCGGAATCTGGATATTCAGTCAATCCATAATGAAAATTATTATCTTCTGAAAGAGCTCCGCAAACTATTGTCTCAGTTCTTGGTGGTAATGTTGTTTCACTCTTCGCAGTTATATGATGGACTGTTTTAATATCTGAATATTTCGTCTTAAAAATCGCTATTTCTTCAGAACATAAGTGTAGTTCATTATTTTTAAAATCTAACTTGAAATGGTTTTCTTTGAGAAAGTCCAATCCAAGAATAAATTCGTCATTTATATCAGCGACATATGCCAAATGATGGTACACGGCATTACCAAATGCAATGTTTAGATTGACTTTTCCATGCACTTTAATCTTATCACCTGTCACAGTTTGGAGGGTAATGCAGGGCGGCGTCCAGATGAGTTTGTCACCAAGTTTGCGAGCCAAATCTGTCCTAATGATAGTTACGTTGGCTCCAGTATCGATTATCATTCTGCAGGGAACTTCGTTGACATGTCCCATAACGAAAAGTCCGTTGTCGCCGCTACTTACGGAAGAAATGTGAAACGATTTGAAATGGGGCTTCTGACGAAGATCATTTCCATCATCTTTTCGTTTCGGGCAGTCTCTCTGAACGTGTCCGACTGCTCCGCAAGTCCAACACAGAATTTTCGTGTTTCTGCCACCTTTACTCATTTCTAAGTTACGGAATTTTCGCCGCAGATCTTCGATTTGCTTTCTGAGATCATAGTCCCTATCAGTAGTAGAGACGGCTCTGATTGAGTGCCGGTCTTTACGCGCGGCCTGCTGGGCAGCCTCTATCTTATGTGCGTAGACTAGGGTAGATCCAATATCTTTGACATCGGCGATTCTAAGTGTTTTCTGTATCTCCGGATCCCGCACACTATCGATGAAGTGATGGAGAGCCAGATCTTGACGTGTCTCAGCTGGGCAGTCCGAAAATGCTAGATGGGAAAGTCGCTGAATATCGGCAGCCAATTCTTGCAGACTTTCACCCGCTTTTTGATAGCGGGACTTTAACTGTAGTCTACTATATTCTTTAGTGCACTTATCTCCAAACCGCAGCTCAAGCGCACTCGATAGGGCTTGGAAATCGTGCCTCTGCTCCTCCGGAAGCGTCTCGAGGATGTCAGCCGCGTCTCCTCTTAAAGAAGCCGCCAGGTGAAAAGCTTGGGCTCGGGGATTCCATCCATTAGCTTCCGCTACCATCATAAACTGGGTCTTGTATACTTGCCAGGATGATTTCCCATCAAATGTTGAGAGTTTAATATTGGCTAGGGAAGGCACAAATGCCACGTTGGGTTCCTCATGTCTGTTTGACATTTGTTTCTTCAAGCTTTCAATCTCCTTATTGATATTGTCTAATGCTTCTTCCACGTTTTCTTCTATCTCCAGAACTTTAGTTTCAACTGAAGTTACCTTATCGTCCATTGCATTCATCTTCTCCTGAATGATGTTGGAGAATTCTTCTTTAACACTTACAATGTCCTTCTTAAGTTCCTTTTTAAGCTCCTCCTGTCCAGATTTTATCTCTTCTTGTCTAGCTTTCATCTCTTCTTGTCCAGCTTTCATCTCTTCTTGTCCAGCTTTCATATCCTCCTGTACAGATTTTATCTCTTTCATCATCTCGGTTTTAATCTCTTCTTGTCCAGCTTTCATCTCTTCTTGTCTAGCTTTCATCTCTTCTTGTCCAGCTTTCATCTCTTCTTGTCCAGCTTTCATATCCTCCTGTACAGATTTTATCTCTTTCATCATCTCGGTTTTAATCTCTTCTTGTCCAGCTTTCATCTCTTCTTGCCCAGCTTTCATCTCAGCCATCTGCTCCGCTAATTTTTCGAGAAGATTTTTCATTAAATCCATATCCATTTTTCTTGTGACACGCTGCATCAACTCTTCAACCCCGATTCTGACACCAGTTGTACCGAGCTCCACGGGTTCGTGTTGATTGAGAGTTGAATAAAGCGACCACTTAATGAACACAAGACTTTTATTCGTAAAAACTTTACTAGATAAACGAAATTCCCGCTGTAACAATCACAATTATACAGCTACAATTCGTCGGATACAATAGGAAATAGCTTCCAATCACAGGTCTCCAATACCTCAGACAGAGAACAACTAGCAGTCTCAACTAATCGTCTTCACTCACTGACTGTCTTCACAAAAACTCAACTCTTCCATGTCGGGCTGCGGTATTTATACCTGACTTGACGGAGAAATCTACCAATTTCGCCAAGGTTCTGGAAGCTTCTAGGCTATCTCGAAAAATATTGGTCCTAGAGCTTAGGTGATGGATGTTTCCAGAAGTATCGATTTCTCGCCAAGTCGCCAAAAATCTCGCCAACCGTCGCCAAGTCGCCAAGAATCTCGCCAACTGTCGCCAAGTCGCCAAATCATTAGGAAATCCGCTTTTAAACTACAACACGTCTAAATACCGCAATTTTTGCCCAAAATGTGAGAATTTCTGATCTGTCTGAGATATTTTAAGACAAATATAATCATTATTTACAAATTTGTAACAATATATATATATATATATATATATATATATATATATATATATATATATATATATATATATATATATATATATATATATATATATATATGTATATATATATATATATATATATATATATATATATATATATATATATATACTATTTAATATCTTTATTCTGTAGTGTATTGAAATCAATAAATTTTCCTTACCATTTCCAACGGATCCAGTCAGAGGTATTTTTGAATAATTTCCCCATCTCTAGGCAATATAAGATAACAAAAAATAATCCTTTTAATTTTCAAAACACAAACACTTTTGCAAATGTAAATTGATTTTTTTACACAAAGCAGTTATCACAAAATTACTTCAAGCAAAATTCCACAAACTTCGTAGGTAAGAGTTTTTACTCAAATGTAAGATTTACTCTGTTTAAAATCTAATTATTGACCAAAACTATTGTTATAAAACATCAACAATAGATACTTAACGAAGCAACAAATAATGTTTAGAAATTAAACAATGCAACACAAGAAATTTATATTGTTTTAATAATTTTCTGAATATGTATAATTTTACATGCCTTTGTTGTATAAAATTCTTTATATAATCCAATAATTAATATTATTTATGTATTAAAAATATTTAAATTAGCTTTTTAGTAATGAAATAGCTTTAAACATAGTTTTAAATATAATCCAAGTTTTAAATGACATTTACCACATAATAATGTTTTAAAAATTATTATCAACTCATTATGGTGTAATTGTTTTTTCACACATCTATAAAAAGTTAGGATAAAAATCAAATTTAAATGTTCATATATATATATATATATATATATATATATATATATATATATATATATATATATATATATATATATATATATATATATAACATTCAGGGAAACTTTCTAGTTTCAAAAACATCACTCTCACTCTCTCTCTCTCTCTCTAGCAAACAATTTATTATAATAGAATCAACATTCACCACATTTCAGTTAACTCGTGCGATTAGATACATTTTAAAACCGATTTTCTTTGAATTGATGCTTTGTTTTTCCATTTCTCAGTAAAAATTTTTAATTTAACTATCTGAATGCTTTTGCGTGATCTTGATTCCTAAAAGAATCTATTATCGAGTTTATTTCTTGAACGAGATAACATTTATTCTACCCTTATTACAGATGGTTTATATTTTTTCTTAACTTGTATTCGTTTTATTTTTATGAGAAACACATGACCGTTGAAATTTTATTGATACAAAATGATGTAACGCAGTGTTACTTTTAAAATTTATTAAGAAATGTGAGTTGTCTGGTAATAAAAATATACTTGTATTCGAGGAATGCTTCAGTTAATAGCTAAGGCTTAATTCCACTAAAATGTTATTTTAAGATAGATGCCCGTATAAAACATCAACCATATTTGTTTTCTTAATTATATATAAAAACTTAATGACTTCAAAGAACAGTAATATTTAACTATAAAATAAGTTTGTTAGAAGTTTTATCAAGTGCAAGAAACTACACTGCTGGCCAAAACTGCAACACCAAGAAAGACAAGAGATATCACAACAAAATTTATTTCATAGATAACGTGCTTAGCAAGTATCAAATGATTAAATTTATAGACTTTTAAGAAATGTGGTTCCTTCGCAAATCAGCAGCCAGAATAGCCGCCATTGTTGGAGATCACTGCTGCCACACACCTCGGCATTGATTTAAAGAGACTTTGGATGTGTTTTTGGGGTACAGCAGACCAAGCATCTTCCACACGTTTCTAAAGTTGATCTGGTAGGGCAACTGGGAATGCAATCTGGATCCATCGTTGAGCAACTATGAACCACATATTTCTATCAGCGAAAGATCCGGAGAGAGAGAGAGCTGGCCAGGGAAGCAATTCAATCTGGCGATTGATGAAGAACCCTTGGATAAGGCAGGCCAAGTGTGGGTCCGCATTATCCTGTTGAAATATAGCTGTGGGCAAGACTTGAAGGTAAGGAAGGACAGTTGGCACCAACTCCGCGGAGATGTAGCGCTGGCTGTTTAAAGTACCAGCAATGAGTATTACAAAAGTGTGAGAGTAATATCCAATACCGCCCAATGCCATAATACCCGGTGCAAGACCAGTGTGGCGGAGCATAACGTAGCTGTTCATATCCTCTCCCCACAGCGTCTCCAGACTCGAATGCGATCATTGTGGTGTTGCAGACAGAAGAGTGACTCATCAGTAAAGAAATTTTTATTCCATTCTGTTGTCCACATCCTTCTTTCATCGAACAATTGGCACTGGAGATGTCTGTGATTTTGCGTCAAGGGTGGACGAAGCAATGGACGTCTTGCGAAGAGACTTCTCTGCTGTAAGCGACATCGAATGGTAAGCACAGACACTGAATAATGCGTTACAGACTGAATGTGCTGTGCTATAGTTCGTGATGTGGCTGAGCGAGCCGTCACAGCCATATTTACAATTTGCCTGTCATCACGTGAAGTGGTGCACTGAGGTGGATGCGATCAAACTCGTCGATCCGTCGTACCCTCCTGCATCCAACGGTAACATATCCGCATTACAATTGTTTAGTTTCGTCAAACATGTGACTACCAATTTCCTTGAAAGATAATCTACAATCTCGGTAGGCCACAATCCTTCCTCTGTCGAACTCGGATGCTTCATCAAAAAGTGATCGCTGTTCTCTTCAAGGCATAATTGATCGTTTTTTAAAAAAAAATACCACAAGAAAAACATAGTTGCCAAACTTGAAATTGTCGAAATCTCCAAGCCTGGCGCTCAAGAACTGGCGCTACAAGCGCGCGTGATGTGTGTCTACTCTGAAATTCTAACCATTTGCATATCTTACATTCTCTAATGCATATTGTAAATTTCATGTCATTTGCATGCTTCCTTCAGGATCTTGGATTTACGGTGGCCAGTAGTGTATGTATATCACTTTCACACAAATATGCATATTTGCACCTTCATTTTCATTCATAAACAAACTTTCAGTGGTAAATACGGGTAACACAGGTAAACACGGGCGTCACAATTCCAAGGTACCCTAGTGATCTGTCCTCTTTTTTCCTCTCTCCTTTACTCTTCTGCTTTTACACCCTATACTCCCTCGTTAGAGGTTGAGGGCTCCCCTTGAGTAGCTTTTACCTCTTTGTTGCTATTAGCTCCTCTTGGGGACTAAATCACCCACGTGTTTGCCGTGCGTGGAGACCCGTGTCCCTGGAAAGGAGGATCCTGGTAATTGAGGCCCCCAGAGACCAACACATTACTTTGGCCTCTGCCTCAGGTAAACGGGAGGTGTGTTGTGGTCCTCAGCACATCAATCGGCTATATGGATCAAGCGATCGGTACATCTACTGGGTGACTCGTTAAGGGTGGAGGCCATCTCAGGGATTTACATTGTGAGTTTAGGACCTGGCTAGCACTGGTGCAGCTGGTCTGCATCCCCTTGTTGGACTCGGTAGTGGGTGGTATGGTCAGGTCCCGAAATTTTAAATTTAAAATAAATGAAAAATAAAAACACATCTTTTCTCCCACGGGAGCAATAAATGCAAAATTTAAATTGTAAACATTTCATTGTACAAACAAAAGTGGGAAGTTTTGAAAGTGTCTCTCCCTTTCTAATTCAGAAAGGAATATCGGCCACTATAGGGGAGGTGAAAAACATCCGAAAAGTACGATCTGGTGATTTGATGATCGAGGTTGCTAATGCTACTCTAGCAGCTGTTATAAGCAACTTGAATTTAATAGGTAATTTAGAGGTAACTGTGTCGCCTCATGGTAGCTTGAACTTTTCCTGGGGTGTTATTTCCCCAGGAGATCACGATTGTTCACACAACGACGGATGAGATTCTTGAAAATTTGCAAGAACAGAAGGTCTGTGCTAAGGAACTAACTACAGTCAGAAGAAATAGAAAGTATATGAGTATAAAGCATCTCATTCTGACTTTTGCCACGCCTGATATTCCACAGCATGTAAAAGCTGCCTACATGAATTTACCCATCCAGCCATATATGCCAAATTCCTTGCGATGTTTTTAATGCCAACGATTCAGACACTCGAGAAACTTTGCAGAAGCAAACTAATTTGCGCTCAATGTGCAATAATTGGCCACGATAGCGCAAACTGCAGGAGAAGTGTATCAACTGTCATGGTGACCACCCCTCCTATTCCCCAAATTGTCCTATATGGGCCTTTGAAAAGACATAACCACTCTTAAGTTTACCACTAATTGTTCATACTCTGAGGCTCGATGACAAGTTACCTCTCGCTGCCCAAAAGCTGAAGTAAGTTACTCAACCACAGCAAAAAAGTCACCAGAAACTGAATCCACAAACTAAATCGGTTTCACTTACTTTAATTAGATTACCCCAGATATCAACAAGGCTAAATTCTATTTTTACATCAATTACTAAAAAATTCTCCTTTAGCTAAGCGAATAAACTAAAATCAGCAAAGGTGGGTTCTTTTATACCCTCCAAATACACTCGTAAAGCCTTCTCCTGGAGGCTGACGCTGCTTTTCTGCACTCCTCGGACGACGATTTATCGCTCAAGGAGATGTCAGAGGACATCCCTTCCAGCTCCAGGAAAGGAGCTTTTCAAACAGAACAATAATTTCCTTTGTTTCTTGTAAATGCCATGGTTTGCGTTCTCATCAAAATGACATCAAGTCTATAATTTCAGCCTACATCTCCGCATGCGTTGCACTTCAGGAAACATTTTTGAAGTCCAGCAATAACTTTTCCATGTGAGGTTTAAAAGTTTTAGAAAAGACTGTGTTGATGATGGTGCAGTGTCTGGAGGTGTATGTATATTAACATCTTATACTTTCACCAGCACTGTCCATCCAGTGAATACTTTTCTACAGGCTGTAGCTATACGAATTCATACAGCATGACAGTCTGTAGTTTGTATTTGCCACCACATGATGTCATCCTCCAAAAGGAACACGATGGATTAGTAGATCAGCTGCCAACATTTCTGCTGTTAGGTGACTTCAACGGCTATAATTCTTTGTGTTGAAGTGATGATACTAGTTCTCGTGGTCGGCAGTTAGAGCGGTTTATTTCAGACTCTGCTCTGTTTGCTTAATACCGACAAGAACGCATATTTCCATGTACCCTCAAGAACATTTCATTCTCTGGATCTGGCCATTTGTTCTCCCTCACTTCTGCCATTGTTAAATTTAAGTGTAGGAAATTATCTGCATAACGACGCTCATTTTCCTCTTGTCATCTCCCAGACTGGAGGTAATAGTGTGAGACAACGCTTATCTATTGTTGTGTACGGTGAGGCAAATTGGACATTATTTACACAATTGGCAGTTTTTGATAATGAAATGGTTGCAATCGATGATATCGACGATGCCGTATGTAAAGTCACCGAAACAGTTATTAATGTTGCTAGCGTCTCAAGCAACGACTCTTACTGTCCTTCGTTTTTAAGGACAAAGAGTCGTGCTGAGCGAACACCAATTCGTTTCAAACATGGAGGCTTTGCCTTACAACTGGGAATTTCGGATGTTGGAATTGAAGAGAGCATTACATCAGGTCAATGATATCTGTCCAGGACCTGATGGAATCAGCTATCGTTACTTAATGCTTCGTTACTTAACTCCAGATTCCTTGTTGAACTTGCGGTTTTTGCTCAATAGGATCTGGACTAAAAAGAAATTTCCTTCAGTTTAGAATGAAGCAATAGTGATTGCGCTTCTTAAGGCTGGTAAAGATCCTTCTCTTTATCGATCAATAGCCCTGACGAGTTGCTTCTGTAAGACACTCGAACGCATGGTTAACTCCCGTTTCGTATATGCCTGAGAAAGATATAAATGTATACATTTTAATAAAAGTGGCTTCCGTAAAGGAAGATCCCCTGTTAATAATATCACTTATTTAGAAACTCAGGTACGAAACACCTTGCGAAGGAATCATCTGGTTCCCATTTTCTTCGACATAGATAATGCATATGTTCGTACATGGCAATATGGAATTCTAAATTTATTATACGATTTTGGCTTTCGGGATAATCTTCCGATATTAATAAAAAACATTTTACGATCTCATGTTTTAAAGTTCGTATTGGAACAATTTTTTCCATACTTTTATCTAAGCTTTGGGTGTTTCCTAAGGCTTTATTTTAAGCGTCACTATTTTTAATCTTTTCATTAGTAACAACCTCCATCAATTCCAACTTTCAATAAATGGTACATTGTATGTTGACGACCTGCAAATATCATGTCAGGATTCCATTATGCGATTAATTGAGAGACAACTGCAAACAGCAATTAACAAACTTGCTGCAGGTTGTGCTGAGAATGGGCATACCTTATAACCAAGTAAGAGTAAATGTGCCCATTTCTGTAGAAAGTCTAGCTTGCATAATGATTCAGCGATTTATATCAACAACACTTTAATCCAAGTAGTCAATGAAATAATATTTCTGGGAAATATTTTAAGCCGAAAATTAACCTTTCTTCTTCATGTTTTACATCTGCGGAAGAAGTGTGAGCGATCGCTTAATAACCTCATGGTGTTATCAAATACATCTTTGGATGCAGATCACACGTCAATCCTTCGGATTTATCAGTCATTGATTTTATCCCGCATTGACTATGGATGTGTTGTTTATGGATCAGATAGATCTTCTGTTTTACGAAGACTGGACACAGTTCATCACTCTGCTTTAAGGATATGTTCTGGGGCATTCCGCACATCCCCCATCCATTCGTGATTTGTCAACAATTACCTTTAGACCTGAGACGAATGCAGCAATCTCTCAATTATTACGCAAAGATTATGTCGACCCTGCATCATCCATTACGTTCTATGGTTCCTAAATGCCTCTCTTAAAAGACTGTTTGATGTTCGTCCAATGAGCATCCCACCTTTTCTCACACGAGCCAAATCACATCTGTGGCTTTCAGACCTATGTGATGTTCGGATTGAAACAATTGATACTTTTGTTCATTCGCCTTAGTATCAGCCGGCAATTCATTTTAATAATACTTTTGCTCAGTTTCGAAAATCGGACCTATTGTTTTTCAACAGGTATTTTCCTCCCATCACTGTCAGTTCCAGACATACACACCTGTATTCATAGATGGATCTAAAACAGCAGGACATGTGGGCAGTGTTTTTATTAATAATACAGTTTTAGTTACAGCCTGCATTCGTCCTGCTCCATCTTTACTGGTGAAGTTACAGCTATACTTTACTCGTTTCAGCATGTAAATACACTTGATTATCGTCACTTTTGTGTGTACACTAACAGCAGGAATGTTTTGGAAGCTTTGAGGAACAGTAGTTTTACTTGTCATCCTGTGGTGTCAAGGATTTTCAGAACGTTAGAATCCCTTGCTGGCCAGGGATATGACATTATATTTTATTGGATACCAAGCCACGTAGGTCTTGATGGAAATGAGAGAGCGGACAGAGCATCAAAGGCTGCATCACACTCCGTTTTATACTCAGTTCCGCTCTCTGATGTGAGAAAGGCTATAAAAAGACTCATACAGAATATTTCGCAGGAATCTTGGAACATGCAGGTTGGAAACACTTTACATACAATTTTCTCATCCCTCACCTCATTCTCATTTTTACCGTTACGAAGTGCTGATGTTAAATTGAGACTCGCCTTCGTATCGGACACACACGTTTCAGACACAGACATTTGTTTTTGAGTGAATTAAATCCATGGTGTCAAACATGTGATGAACCATTTACTGTTTATCATATTTGAATTTCATGTCATGTTTTTAACCGACACTTTTTTAATACTGATTTTATCACTTTATTTGATGTAATAAGGGATACACTCCATAGAAACATATTCGCTTTTTTAAGGGTAATAGCTTTCTTACATTATACTTAATTTACATTTTAAATTTTATATATATATATATATATATATATATATATATATATATATATATATATATATATATATATATATATATATATAATTATTTCCTTTTTTATATTTTATAATTAGATTTTAGAATAATATATACACTGATTTTTTTTTAATTCTGAATGTTGCTAGAGTTTAAAAAAAATTTTAAAAATTTAAAAATTTTACTCTTGGCGCAGTTTGTTTAATTTTGGACCTTGCGCCATAAAACCCAACTAACCAACAACCAATCATTCACAAGTAAATGTATAGAGATAATGTATGAAAATAGTAAAAGTGGACCAAACTGTTTAAGAACTATTGAATATATTAAAATAATGTAAATGGAAAAATATAGTAAAAATTGAATGGAAATTTACATAGAAAACGTAACATGAGAAATGCTGCTAGAAATTATTAAAAGATCTTTGATTTGAAAGTCAACGCATTTTAAAAATTTTTGTTTCAATAAAAGAGTTTATATCTAGTACTAAGAAACAAATTTAATGAAAAATATAAGAAATAAAAATGCAAACATAGTTCAAACAATTGATAGACTTTTCATCCCAGAACGATCTCAGCAACAAAACTCATGTTTTGAACAACAAAACCGAGATTTTCAAAAATATAGACGGAGCATTTACGATTATCGTGTACATGTGTCTTTCGCTAGATGGTGCAGTTCAAAGTAATTTATCACAATAATAAAAACTATTTTAAATCGTATCATATTCATTCCAGAAATTAAAAGTTTGCTTTACATTTCAGTTAAACTACTCAATTGTTGTATAGTTAAATACCGTTATCATATCGTGCTTATAAATAATTATTTGAATTATATAATGTATTATTTGAATTATATAATTTTTTTTAACATAGTATTGTGTGTTTATTATTTTCTTCTCAGATTTAAACTTGAAAATAGATGCAGAAATCGGCTTTGTTTTTGTAATTAAAAAATTAATTTTAATTTGATCTTAAAATTACCAATCCATTTGCAAACATACAAAATTATTTTACATACGTCATTTCAAAATTTAAGCATCACTAACAGCATGGTTAAGTGCCTACATGGTATTCACAGTTAGTCAAATTAAGTAAAGTAATAAAATAAGTGGTACCACAATAAAAAAAAAACTTACTGGCTGGAAAAATAACTTATATAAAAAAACATGTACTTGTGGAAGAAAATTCTATCACTAGGCCGCCTATTTTGAAGACTTCGAAACATGTTTAGTTCATTCCTTCAGTGCTATTTTCATAATCCAGATCTTGTTATAGGAGTACATATCATCTTTTTCAGTCTAGGATTAGATTGCTTCAACTTTGTAATTTTGCAGACTCTAAGATTCAGTAGAACGTCAGATTTGAATAATAAGCAGAGATTTTTTTTCGGGTAGAAATGCAGTCTCTCCCTTCTGCATTTTCTGTAACTGCTTTTACCATCTCGAAACCCTGTGTCTCTTCAATCTGATC
>JAJQOW010001992.1:0-27575 GCA_037975125.1 Latrodectus hesperus | reverse complement strand
AAAAAAAGCATGCATACCATTACATAGAATGCCTAACGCCGTGTAGAAGATGTTGCAGGAGCATGAATACAACAGTCTTTTTCAGTTAGGCTATTGTCATGTTCAATGAATTTCTCATCACTGACATGTATGCCGCTTGATGAATCCCTCATCGGCCCAGCCATTTCTAGAGCCCAGTCCCAACTGAAACGTACATCATGAACTCCACGCTATGAGCATTTATAACTTCATAAATGCGACACAACATAATGCTACCGGTTGTCACTAAGGACGAAATTATTACAAAATTTAAATGCCATTTCAGTGGCTTCAAATAATTTTATCGAATAAATAAGAACTTCTATACACTATTTCTTACCGTTTTACAGCAGACGCTCGTTTTTCCGAACCTCTAACCTACGTTCGCTTCCATTTTTATGAACAAATAGCTAGTCCCCTACCCTGAGACTATAAACACACTAATTTTAACTCCCTTTTATTAACTAAAATTTTTTAAATCATTTCTTTGCGAATTTTTGATTCTGACAAATAGGTTTTTTTATCCATTTTATTATTTTTTATTGATCTAATATTTTTTTTCCTTTTTTTTATTTGATTTCCTGACGCCTGAAAACTTGATTCAGTCTTGACACATGCAAGCAATCCAGACAGTCGGAGACGCATGGATATCTGGCACTTGATGGGAAAGAACTCAACTCCTGCACCTCCAGTAAGTAAGGACACAAAAACGGGAAAATTCTCACCTTCTAGTACGTCAGAACACAAAATGGGGAAGCACTCTTTAAATGCTTGTGTTCTCTTGTTCTGTAGTTGGTTTCGTTTCATTTGTTGTTGTTGTATATATCGGCCGCGCTGCTTCACTTTTCCAACTGAAATGTAATTTGGTGTGGAGCCCGACTTCCACAGTACACACATACCATAGGTACCCGTTTATAGGGTAGGCAGCCATTCATAACCCACACATACAAGGAAAGGAGAGAGAGGAAGCATATCCATGCCCAAATCAAGATTCGAACCCGGGACCTCTCTGTCCGAAATCAGGCGCGCTGACCACTAGACAGATGAGGAGGGGGGGCGTTTCATTTCATTTGAACAGCTCAATGAATGAAGTTTTATTATACATTTTCTTTTATTTATATATTTTTGCATTTTTTTATTATTTGTTATTTTGCATTTTCTAGAGACATTGAGCCGATTCCGTTGAAGATTTGTCTCAGTTGAAGAAACGAATGTGTTTATTAATTGAAATAAAAAATTCTGAAAATAGACGAAAAAATATTAAATACGACAAAAAATGCCAAAAAATACGGAGTTCCAAAAAACAGCTCTGTCGGCAATCTTATTTTTTAGGCAATTTTTGTCGACATTTTTTTTCTTCTGTCGATAATTTTCGACTGACGACTCGGAAAAAAACCTGAAAAGGAAATAGTACCACCAAAAGGAAGCAATGACCGCCTTCTTGAAAATATTGTGGAGAAGCAAAACATCCTACACTGGAAAAAGTTAGGCTGAGAAAAATGAGAGGAATGAACATTCTTCTTGAAGGAAATCTCATTTAAGAGAAATACAACTGCTTTGATAGGAATCTGAGCGCAGAAGATGTCAAAGCTCCAGATATTGAATATTGATTAGATTGAGAGATTGACTACCAGAGACTGACACACGGTTTGAGCTTTAGAAAATAGTGTTCTGAAGTGTAATCAATAAAATGTGGAAGTAAGTATTGTTTTTAGTTATGAATCTTATTTTGCATCTATTTCTAAACTGGATTTTAAATAATTCTTAATAATATTTTATTTATAAGGAAAAAGTAGTTTGGTAAAAATAAATCTAATACATTATTTTTTTATTTTACGAACTTTTTTTTACCTGTCCCAACGAGTTTATAAAAATGAGCGTCTTCTGTAGGAGCCGAATGTGGAGGGTGGAGGATCTTTATTCTATTTTTTTGCTGTCTACTTTGAAGCAAGTTCGCCTGGAATGTCTAAAATAACGACTTCTTATCAAAGAAGCCTGGAGTGACGATTCTATTATTTTGCTTTTATGCACACGAAAGGAACCGTTATTCCAATGCGTCAAACCTCCCATTCACTCTATTAAGTTTATTCAAGAATGGTTCATGAATCAAGACGTAGTGCATAACTCGCCTGATTACTTTGGTGTGAACATTATTATATAATATCTAAATTCTATATTTGACACACTTTAGAAATGAGACTGCTTCTTAAAAAGATGTAATCTAACATTTCTTAAAATGCTCTGTAGCTTCCATAAAGATCCCTTTCAAATAGCATCCCACATTCTATAATATATTGCACGATATGGTATGTAATCGCACTCATCATTATGGTAGGCCAGACAGCCCCTTTGAGGCTTAATGCCCTCCACTGCTAAATCTATGAATGATGACTTCTATTTTATCTTCTGCTTATTTTCTTGAATTGCCTAAGCATCTGATTTTATTGACCTTAAACAGGCCGCGCTGGTTCGGTTGTTTAGGGTGTCGTTCTCATTATCGGAAGGTAGTAAGTTCGAATCCTGATCACCGAAGATCTGTCGTGTTCACTAAAGTCGGTTGGGGCACATTCAATAGGTCTTGGTCGCAATGTCCTCCATGTGAAGTGATACTTCCGAGAGTGGCAGGTCAATTATTGATGTATCTTCTGCTTGATCCCTACTTCTAAATAACGAAGACTCCCTCCTGGCTGCTTCCTCTAGCTCATGGGTTCCCAAATTTTTTTTCTCGTGAACCACTTTCAAAGTTTACCTATTTTCGGTAGACCCCCTGCTGCTATATTTCTATTGTATTCCCAAAACTCTTAAAAAATAGCATCCTAAATTGGGGGTGTTAAGAACAAAAAAGTAGCACATTCTCTTTGTACTATTTATTAAAATAATACTTGTGGTTATACAAAAAGTTATAAGCATTTATTATTACAAACAATCAACAATTGATAAAAAATCAACAATAAACTCTGAAATGTTGATCAACAATAAAAAATAGTCAAACTTTTAATGAGACGGATGTATTTTATGAATTGACAGCAAATTATCAATATTTGGTTTCAGTTTTGTAAGAAGTAATCTCAAATCTCCCGTTCTGTGATGTTCAATTTGCTCCTTTTTTTTTGTTAATAGGTTGGTAACGGTATTAAAACTTCTTTCGTGACAAGATATGACGAGGGAAACGCGCTATCAAAAATTTTTTCGCAATTTCCCACAGCCCAGGATATTTTTCGGGGATTTCTGCCTGCAGCCAAAATGTTTGATAACCTTTTTTAAATTTCACCTTCAGTTCCTCGTTGGTGCTGAGCTTATGGAGCTCCTCTTGTAATACCAGATTCGCCTCTTATGTTTCATCAAATGGGGTTAAGAACCATGCTGGTATTTCCATAGTCAGAATGATCTTCGAGTCTATTTTTGAAGTCATCATGCAGGGTATTTAAATGTTGAGCAAAAGTCTGAATATCCTCATCAAGACATTTTATCTGTGACAAGTGCGGAAACTGGGACAATTCACGCCGACTAATAATTTGTTTCATTCATTTCAATTTACCAAGTACACTTGTACTATTATCTATGATTCTATTCATTTCTGTGTTTGAACTGAGTCTCGAATATTTTTTAATACCTACCTAGTGAATGATGCTACCTGCCTACGTTGAAAGGTAAATCCAAGACAAAATTTTTCTTCTTTATAATGAAAACCAGAAAATTTTTCGTGGACCCCCACTTACAACTTGTGAAGCCAGGGGTCCATATGATCTCTTATGGACCCCTGGGGGTCCACCTAGACCACTTTGGGAACCTATGCTCTAGCTGATAGAGCTTAACTCAAGGATTGAGTACAGGGAAGTATCTAGTATAGCAACTGACTCTATACTGCAGTATTTTTGTAATAAAACAATAGAATTTCTTTTTAAATATTGCTTGAAGTTCATTTATTTTAATATAGAGTGCCATGCTGCTTACAAAAGCTGTATAACAGCCGCTCTATAAAGCTCTTTAAGAGAGTGTCCTGGTTAATTGAGCATCGTTCTCATTATTGGAAAATTGTGAGTTCAAAATCTGGCTTAACCGAAGATCCGTCGTATTTACTAAAGACGCCATGGACTGGTTAAATAGGTTGTAGTCGCAATGTCCTCCAAGTGAAATGATACCTCTGGGGTGGTAAGTTCAGATTTGGGAAGTCTTATGCTGGGATCCTGCTTCTAAATTATGAATACTCTCACCCATTGCTTCCACGTAACTGGTAGAGTTCAATTCAGGCATAGGTACAGGGAAGAAGGCTGTGTTGCAACAAATACTGTTCAAAATGTTATCGCCTCTTCCTACAATTATACACATTTATATTCTCAAATAAATTGTATGATACTTTTTCCGACGGATATACTTTCCTGACAAATGTAATATTTTTCCCGACAGATTCCTATTATGCTTTCACCACTTATATTTTATTTATTCCAGGATGTCATATTTACAACATGTTATCGATAAAGCTCTAAAAGCATTCTCGACCTCTAACATCCAAATTAGCCAGGCTATGTGCACATTACCCAGCTAATTTCCCGATTAAGCGATTTGTTTCGTTAAAGTGAACAATTAAGTGTTTTGCACAAAGTTGATTCTATTCACTAATTCGTTTGATTTGCACTCACTTGATTCTATAGGAATTGAAGGATAAAAAATAATATTAAATTAATTTTCTTAACTGTGTAATAATGTTTTAAGCTGTTTATGATTCTGTACATCGTAATTTTATTTTTTAATTAATTGATGATTGAAAACCTGCACGGGGTATTCATTTAGTTCCTAAATGTCGTGCCAATAATTATGTTAATTTAAACTTACAGAGACGCTACTTTTTTTCCAGTAGAGGTTTTATTTTAATGAAAGTTAAACGCACTGCGTGGTTTTCCTCGATAATTTGCTAAACAATGTAAAATTCCCCTGATTTCCACATTTTAGCGGTAATGCACCCACATATATGTGTGTATTACCGCTAATATTTCTGGTGATGGTTATACATAATCATGGCATTAATCACTTATGATTATGTATAAACATCACCAAACTTGGTAAAGGTGACAATTTATTGAATATTTATTATTTTTAGCAGTGTATATATATATAATCTCCAACTCGTAACGGGGAATATGATAAATGGATTATTTTATAGAAAAATGTCTTTAGATAAGAAGAAATTCAGGCTTTAATAGAAATAGTTTAATGATGCTTCTTCTAAAATTAATTGCGAAATTGAAGGACAATTCAAAAATGAAAATTGATGATCCCTTGCTAAATAACTGTTTACCTGCAAGGATTTGTGTGTTTTAGAGTGAGAATAATGAAGAGATCCAGTTTAAGCAGACTGATATTTTAACTAAGCAAATATAGGAAAAATTGTAAAGACAGTTATGTAAATCATTGGCAAAAAAAAGACGTTGAAAGCTTAAGATTTTCAATTTTCTTCTCATGCCCAGTGATTTTCTTGGTGATATATGAAAAAACGTGCACCAGATGTAGACAGAAGAAGAAGTGATCTACGAAATTTATTGGAGACAATATTAGAAATTCAGCATCGAGACATTTTTCTTTTTGGAACAAAGCAATGAAACTTTTCTTTGTATTATGCTAGAAATCAGTTCACAATTCGTAAAGAAACATTTATTCTGCTTGAAGATTTTCAAGATCAAGGACTATCACTTCGAAATTGTGTTAGGCAATCATTTTTCTGAAAATCAGTGATATTAGCGATGTGTTTGCAAGACAAATCAGTGCAAATGTAATAAGTCTGAAAAACTGTAATTCCAAAAGTCATAATAATCTAATGCATCTAAATACAAGTAAATATAAATGAAACATTTTTTAGAATATAGGTTTAGTTAGTTTTGTCATGGAAATGTTTTTTATAAATTCTAATAATCTAAATTATTTCGTTTCTCCAAGTCTTTTAATTAACAAAACATTAAAATGATCTATTAGTTAATATTTAATTTAAAATTCTGTTTTATTGAGATAAAAATAAGGTATTTACTGAAATAACAATCTAGGCCTTATTTTACTTTTATTGATTTTGATCATTTTGTCCGATTTTTTTCAAATTCTTAAGAAAATAGCATTTAATATTTCTTAAAAATATTTATTTTCTCGAAATTATTATTTTTTCTTTTTAACAAAATAATCGGAATTTATCTCATTCCGAGTTGGAATTACGAGTTAAGGATTATGCAAATTTAGCGGTAAAAGTTATAAATATTCAATAGTTTAGTAGGGATTATGTATAATCACCGGTTAATATACATTATTGCCGATTCATCTCTTTTACTGTAACATATGCAATTTTCAATAATATTTTATATTGTCATACGATTTTTCTTTAAAACTGAGATTAATTTTATCAATTGGACAGGACGTATGAGTTGAGGGTCATATGGAGCGATCCCAAATCTAAGGCCAGCACACGTCTTTATCATCTCTATTTCATACTTTGAAATGAAAAACAATTTCTGAAGCTAATTTACGCAGTAATTATTTCCTAATCATAACCATCTCTTCTGCAGAAAGAAAGAGGTCGAAGATCATGAGAAATATTTAAATTTTCTCAGCCGGACCAAACAAAAACATCGCCAAGCCGCGGATGATGCATGGGGCTTTAATCTGCAGGAGTCAATAACATTCCGCCTTTGCAGTCAGTAGCTCGCATCTTTGGCGACGACGCGCTTCCTTTATTTTTTCTTATTTAAAAAAAAAGTGATCGTGCTCTCGTCAGTGACCTTCGGCAGAACGAGGCCGCCTAATAGCAGTCAAAGTGAAGAAACTTCATCTGATGCATCTGAAGAGAATAATTTGGCTGCTTTTATTGGCGCTCATATCATTCGAGAACATCCTCAAGAGAAAGCGAGATCACTTCGAGGCTGGCAAATGCTGGGGCTCGCTGGCTCCATGTAGATTGGAAGCTGTGGGTGGGTTAATAGAGACATGTTGTAAGTGGCCCATAAAATTTTATTTATTTATTTTTTTTGTTTTTACAATATCGTGGTTAAATGAAATGCTGGTTTTCTTGGGCTTTTTTTCTTGGTGATTAGTTTCTTTTATCTGTCTTTGAAGCAGAATATGACTAAGGTAGTAGCATATGGGGCAGTTGCCCCGGGCCTCTCAATTTATTGTACGTGGTCAATCAAATAGAATTGCTTGCAAAATTGAATATAAGGTTTTCTGTGAGGCGGAGGGGGTTCCCAAAGAAGTTTTTGCCCTGGGCCGCAATTAGGCTAATTTGGGCCCGGCTGCGAAATGTTTTCTTAATGCATCTTTTGTATCGAATCCAGACATATCTTTTCTTAGTTAAAATTAAAAACCCAAACTAAATTTTTTTCAATTTATCTACAGATTTAGAGCATACATTTGTTTTATTCGCTCTATTCAATCTAAGTACATGGTTAGAAGATTATTAACAATATAATTTTATAATAATTAAACTCCTGCCACACATTTTCTATAAATGTTATATTTGGATGATTCAGACATAAAATTTTAGATTTCATAGGGCTTTCCTTCGAAATTTCATAATGTTTTTGTATAGTAAAAAGATATGTCTTGAATCATAAATTCCTCAATGCCTTTTGGTGTAGAAAAGGAAATGTTTTCTAGAACTAAATTAATAATTTCTGCATTAATAATACCATTAAAAATGAAAAATGTTCAAACAAAAAAAATCGAGGAAAATATATAAAATTCTATATAAGTAAATAATAGAAAAACTGAATCTAAAAACATATTATATAAAAAACTGTGAATATAAAATCAGCTTATTTTAAATTTAATTTGCCGATCCAAATGTGTTCTTGTGGAGCAAATGAAGTCAGTAGATTGAACGAAATTCCTGTTAACACTGTGAAGTATCAGAAAATTACATCATAATTCACCGTATTCAAAAGAGCATGCAATAAATAAGTTGATTTTAATTTAATATTTTTGATTATAAGCCGTTTTAATAACTTCTCATTTCTGTAGCAGTATCATAATCCCTCTCATTGGAATACACCCATCACCAAACGTCTCGCGATTTTAAAACGCTTTTCGGTGTTGAAGTCACACTTAAGCTGACACCCTCCTCTTCCCATCCACGCCACACCAGTTTAAGGACTTTAGAAGTCACAGATAAACGTGGACTCGTTTCCAATTCACGGATCTCCTACAACCCAGTGAGGGAGGGTACGTGGTCACCCTCCCAATCATCCTCCACTGCAAATAATGCTTCATTTTGTTGCTTTTAGGAGGAAACGGCGTGAAGCTATTGAGCCTTATAGTAAGACAGCTCTTCTCAGAGTAAAAAGCTTTGGGTTGATTGACAGTACTGTTGAACAATGAAATGGATGCTTTGACAGCGGGTGATGCTAAAGGCAGCTGCTGGCCATTTTTAACATTCATCTCATGCTTGCCTAGCGAAAGGAATTTTCACAGATAATGGGTCGCATTTATTGGTGTCAAGGGAGGAAACTCACGTGCACTCACACTCACTGATGAGCATGCAGCAGGCAGAGAGCATCAGTCCTCCATACAAGCGTCTCGAGACCGGGCCCGGAACGTCGGCTCCAAATGGGAATTCTAACGCATGCGCACTTGAAGAGAGTAGTTGCAATAATTTGGCGGTGTAAAATGTGACTATTGTTCAGACTTAATATTAGTAACCCTATGTTTTCTTATTCCCCGGTCTAATTTGAAACGAGGTTCGTGTTAGTCGATTTGTTTATATATGTTTGCAAGTTTTAATATTTTTTCGAAATATGAAGGAAAAGCGGAATAGTTTGCTTATATCTTAGCACCATATTTAAAATAGAAATAGATAACAACTTTATTTGTATTTTTATGGTACTGAAGACAGTTATTTTTTCGCAGATAAGGTGGATGTGATAATATGAAAGTAACAAAGAAGTGTGAATTGCATTATCACGTTTCCTTCTTATTTCTGTATTCCCATGATAAAATTAATTTGACTAAATTGTTTTTTGCTAGAGAGGAAAAGATCATGTAAACGTAATACACACACATCCATTGTTTTTATAATACAAAGAAATTATATTCCCGATGAATTAATTAACTAATAATTTGTTATATGCATAAAAATATAACAATACTAAATCGATACATATTTCTAAAGGAAAACGGAAAGCGTAGCTCTGAAATCCGCCATGTTTAACAATGATATAAACTTCCTAGCCAGAGAAACTTATCGCTTTCTTTACATCGCCAAGTCACTGAATCAGAGCCAAAATCTTCTGGGAGCCGAGGCTCCGGGCTCTGGCTCGAGACGATTGTGTCCTCCATGTCCTCCCACTGTGAGCTATTGGAAAATATATTGTGCTTCTTCCTTCTATGTTTGCGTGTGTAAAGGTGGGTGATTGAGAGTTTTCCAGTATTTTTACGGGGATAATACTTATGACATATCCTCCTAAAAGGCAATTTGTCTTGTTTATTTCCTTATCACTTTAAAATGTTTTTAACAGCTCCTCCATAGCCCGCTGATAGTGCCACAAGCATTAGAAGGAAAATCGCAAGTTCCATCCTAGAAGATTGTGAACAGTGGTATGTAGGTGTTATATTTCTATGAACACCCGTCGGGGAACATGCTCGGCAGCTCTCCTCCTTTCCGAATCCAGAATGGGAGCGCAACCTATGAAAAGTCTTCCCTGAAAACAAAGATGCTCTCGTTGTTCAAATGCTTTGAAACAATCCGTGGTTTTTAGGCTGATCACTACGTGGTATTAATAAATAAAGCGATCTAAAGCAAATAAATCATATGTAGTTTACTTTATGAAAAAACTTGATATAATTTTTCTGATATTAGTCAGAGGCGAAGCATTTTCCTATGGCCTTGGTAGCCTAGTAATCAGGGCATCGGGCTTCCGTCCTGGAAGGGCGGGGTTCAATTCCCAATACCGTCAAAGACCCACCGAGTACATGCGATATACGTGCTTGTTAAATCTATGGAATCGAAAGTCCAATGATCAGTCGTTGAGCAGTTATCAGGGGTGTAATGGTCTGGAAAAAATTGCTTTTTCCTGAAGATAAATTTCAGAATTCAGGGAATGGATCCTCTGGCGGTGCCATCTATCGGGGGAGTTTATGGCAAAGTCGTATTTTCACATTCGTAGTGCTCTGGTTAAACGAGAGACGCACCTTACTGAATTAAATTCGCATAGCCAATGGCATAGCGAGCTTGGCTTGTCCAACTGTCATAAGTAACAACAACAACATTTTCTATAAAAATCCATACTATTTTCGATTTTTATGTAGAGGTTTTAAGGATGAAGTTTCTTTCTTTTGAAGTCACTGAGCGTGAAAACTACACTTTAATTAGAAAGTTTTTGACGAGTCCCGATTGTAATATTTATATTTTGCTTTTATCTTATATTTTCTCAGATTTAGTTTCTATGAGAAAGTGTCCATTAGGGATTTCTAATTTCAGACTTCGACTTTAGTGATATGCAGTGATGCATAGATTGGAGTGGAAAATGTGACACTAGTGATTCTAACCATTTTCCTATTTGTAATTCATCACGAAGACAAAAAATGTTCTGACAAATGGCAGCAAAAGGGCATCTGCAGTTTAAATTGGATTCTAAGCCTTTGTTAGCTTCTATGGTTAGGGCAAAAATTAAACCGACGAATTATTGAACTAAAAGCTCTTTTACCAAACCAAAAAGAACGCAACTTTGATTACAATAAATTACTCACAATAGTAACTCACATGAACGAAGAAAAATGGTAAGGTGAAATGTTGTTACAGGGTTTGTAGAACTACTATCTAAAATGGACTTGGATACTCTATGAACAATTATACCCCAGAAGACAGTTGTAACAACAACTCGGCTGCCGGACAAAAATTTGTCGATGTGAAAGTTTGAGCGCACTAACAATGTTAGCAATAAAATGCTTACCAGCATGGTAACAGCTATCAAAAAGGATTTCAAGTTATAAGTACCATGAAGTACCGCTTCGGTATATTTCACAATAATTCAAATTTCCACCTGTATTTGTCATTTCTAATAAAAATTATTGCTTTCAAACCGCGTAATGGACAGTCAAAGATGTTACATTGAACAGGGTAAATTTTCTTTATAATTAAACTTTTATAGATCTTGGGCTGTATTCACAAGTCACAAGGGAGAAAACCCGAAAAATTCCCTATCCCTCATCTCGATAATAGGTAGAAATGCAATATTCTCCTCCCGTTGTTCAACAGTAGCTGGGATCGAACCTGTAATTTTACTTCAAAGAATGATGTCCTACCACTATGTCATGGTAAACACTAAATATACTAACTATATTATCGAAATCATAAACAGACAATTTCGCTTACTGAAAAACGAAAACTGGATTTCGGTTTTATAGGATTATTTGTGACGTAAACCATCCTAATCATACCTAAGTACTATACGAATGTATAGACTTGCCAGATTTTTTAATGTTCTGTGCGGATGGAAGGGATAGCCGTCTTTTATTACGTCATAGATATGGAGATCTATAAGAATTGTGTAGAAAGTATTTTTGGCAACCCAAGTAGTAACTTCATCTTACGCATCGCAATACGTCATCTAGGCAACATTTCTTCATTGCCAAAAGAAATCAGATTTTGGCATCTTGGATTATGTACGGCATCTGAGCGGAATGTTCTACCGGGATATCGAAATATTACTCCCCCCCCCCTTACTGCATCGCTTGTATAAATAATAAAAGACAAGCAGTTAAAAATTTAAATATTTTCTTCCAAACACCTTAATATGTTACTTAAAAATAAAAAAAGCATTTTGAATGAGGAATGGAAATTTGAGCTATTTGCCTGTTTTACTAATCTTGAGCAGGATGTTTTTAGAAAGTTTTTTTGGTTGTCATCTTGTTCCAAAATTCTTCACAAGCTAATTTAACCGTAGATTTCTTTGAAACCTTTATCATTAGTGCATGAAAGAAAATACTCTCTACGGTGATGATGTCCCAGGTGAACAGAAGATATACTCAACAGCCTTGATCAGATTGGCTGTTTGATTATTCTTGAAGTGACCAAACGGCCTCAGCCATTTTTCTTTCGTGTCTCTTCTTGCTGTCACCGTTACCGATTTGACTGCAAATACTCTTTGCCAAACACAGCTTCGCGCATGGGCATAAGTGGCGAAACAAGATGATACAGTAGAGCTCCAATTATCCAAACTCCGTCTATCTAAACCACTGATTATCCAAAAAGCTTTCAGAATTTCCGATAAAAAATAATTTTATATTGAAAAAAAGAAAGAAAATGAGAAAAAAAAGTAAAGGAAAGAGAAGGAAAAGGAAAAGATGAGAAAGAGAGAGAGAGAGAGAGACGTGTCACTTGAGGAATTCAGAAACATTCTTTTGAAAATTCTTGGGTGTTCAGAAGCTGATGCTGAAGATATAGAAGAATAGATCACGAGTCAGACACTGGAATTCAAACTGCAAAGAATGGTCACCTTATTGAAAGTTTCGAGGTAAAAGAAGACCTTAACGTCCAAATGAATGTAGAAACGAGACCATCAGCTAGTAACACATTTGCCGGCTTTAAAATGAAGCGTCTTCCCGAGTGTGACCACATAACAAATTCTTACTGTCAAGAGAATGCGCGACTTGGCTGTCCTAAATAGAATGAAGGTAGTAAAACAGGTTATCCTCTAAAGTATAATAATTAATTAGAATGGATCCTTTTTTCTAAGACATTCGATAACTGAATTTTTGATCATCCGAATAAAGTACGGGGTCAGTTGATTAGGATAATTGGAGTTGTACTGCATTTATTAGCAGACTATCACTCTTCTATAGATTTCACTTTTCATACATAACAGAAGTAAATGTCAAATTATTTTAAACAATCCTTCACAGTTAATTATTTTTTGATTTTTTTGGTCAGTTATAAAATCGAATTTAATTGAAGTGAACCATGAAGTAAACCGGGTTTTGAAGAAGAATCACTGGATTTTGTCTGCAAACCAAGCGAAGTCTTGCAAGCAAGCGAATGCGAGACCTGATAGTACATGAGTAACATTGCCATTTTATTCACGTGTTAAAAATTTATTGCTTTTTTTTTCATCTCCTTTTTCCATTTCCTCTGGAGATCTCGCAGCAAATGGTGCGGAGGAAAATCTCGTCATTTTGAGATAAAAAGGCGTAAAATCTCTCAAAAACCAGTCAAAATTCTTGCACAGTAACGCACAGAGATCGCATTACGGAGAGGAAGAAATGGCGGCCGCTCCATTGATAGTGCTCAGATAGTAAGAGCAAAAAGTATGCTCACCAGATGGCCCTAATGGCACGCGCCCATCACATGCAGAAAAGTCATATTTAACGTTGCGATAACCACATAACAGCTGCGAAATTAACTGCTACAAAACATTTATTTTCCGGAGCTCTTACGAATGGGTTGCATTTTGTTCTTATGTAAATATTGAAATGTACTTAAAAATAAATACACGATGTCTGTCACAAAAGGAGTGACGATACTCTTATGAGTTGGCACATGCGCAATAAAAGAATTCTTACAAAGGTCTTATTAATTATGGAATGTATATATAAGTGTAAATCAGTTTTTTTTAAATGTCTATACAAAAATATACATTTTGTCTAAGGACCTTCGATACAAACTTATTTCTTGCATTCATGAAATTACGTATAATTTGCTATGAACAGAGTTTGGTTTATTTTTCGCTACCAGAAGGCTAAATCCACCGGACCCCACAGTTTTTAAAGTGGGGATTCCGAACCACTTCAAAATCCAAGCAGAGTTCGACTTAGCCTAACTGAAGCCCGCGGTAAGAACTTCTTCGGGGTCCCTCTTGGCTTCATTGCTTCAATAGGAAAGAACCGTTCTCTATGGAAATATTTAAATTTTTCACCCCGCTATAGTTTGATCGAATTTTTTACTATCCGAATGGGCTTCGGTCCTAGTGGATTCGGATTGTTAAAGTTCTCCATCCGCAAACCTAAAGATAAAATGGAGAAAAGTAAAGATATATATTTTAAAACGTTGTTAATTTGTCCATCGAGCATAATTTGACGAATACTAAACAACGGATATCATTTTACCACATTAAAACATGGAGGTGAAAATTAATTTGAAAAACCACTGAATGAAGTATCATTTGAATGCAAATTGCGAAATTTGAAATGAAATTTAAAAGGGAAAAACATATAAAGATACTGCAGAATACAAGTTTTTCATTCAAAACAATTGGTTGAAAACCGAATAATAAAATGAAGCTATTCTTACAATTTTATTGAAAAAAAAGATTCGTATGAACAGGTATCTTAAAGAAGCTTGGGATATTTTAGAGAGTAATCTGTTCGTTGTATCACAATCACATAGATATAACTGTAGCGAATAGTAAATCTAAGAGGACTTATTGTAATATCTAACATATTTATCTCTAATAATTTATAATATTACCAAATATAAGTGATAATTAACGTAATATGGTATTATAAATTCTTTTATATTTATATAGAAATAATTAAAATTTGAATGGCCTGAAAAAACTAAAATCATCACAACTCAATTCACCCACTAAATGACTAATTAATCTAACCTTCATTTCAAATATATTAAAGTGCTCCTCAATATATTCCAAATGGAAGATAGATTAATTAGTTATTTAGATCACAATTTTATTATTTTATCTATCTTACGTAAATAAATCACTGTAGTAAAAGATCATTTAGTTAGTTAATAAACTAAATGAAAAACATTGACATAAAAATGATAAAATTTCATTAAAAATAAATAATAAAAATAGATTGCAATGAATAAATAAAAATGGATATAATTTAAGTAATATAAATGTATTACGTAAGTCATATCCATTTTTATTTGTTAAAAAATAATAAGAATCGTAAATGCACTTTCAAGCTAATTTGTTTTACCTACATTTTTATATTAGGAATAAAATAATTTTAAACTATTATAATTTAAAATTTCATGGTCGAATCTGAATATCAATCATTTCAAATATCCAATTTTTACTACAAACATACATACATACATTTTATATATATATATATATATATATATATATATATATATATATATATATATATATATATATATATATATATATATATATATATATATATATATATATATATATATATGTATGTATGTATGTATGTATATATATATATATATATATATATATATATATATATATATATATATATATATACATACATATATATATATATATACATATATATATATATATATATATATATATATATATATATATATATATATATATATATATATATATATATATATATACATACATATATATATATATATATATATATATATATATATATATATATATATATATATATATATATATATATATATATATATATATATATATAGACACACACACACCAGGCCAAGATTTGACGTTTCCGTAAGAAGTGAAGCGACGGTCATCCAATGCGTGTCCCAATGATGCAAATAGGTGGTAATCGAAAGGAGCCAAGCCTGGCTATCTAGGGTCAACATATGATCGATTACGCTTGGGATTCTCAAAAAAATCCATTTTTCATCGCCAGTCACAATGCGATGGAGATATGACTTGCGTTCGTTACGGGCAAGCAGCATTTCACACAAGATTTTTCGGTTTTCCTGCTGACAGTCTGTTTTAACTCGGGCGGTACCCCTCTACCGACCTCTATTATCTTGCCGATTGCTTTGAGACGACGGTAAACAGTGCTCTAGTCAACATTCAATTGTTCTGCAAGATGTTCTTGAGTTTGGCCATCATCTTCATCGAGTAATGCTTGCAATTCAGCATCTACAAATTTTTCTGCTGGTCTACCACGCAACTCGTTTCTCACATCGAAATCACCATTTTGAAAATTTTCAAACCACCTGTAACACTGCGCATGGCTCAGAGCATTGCCACGTATGCTTCTGTAAGCATTTGATGCGATTCGGCAGCATTTTTCTTCAGATGATACCAAAAAAAAAATGATGCTGTCCGCAAATCGTAGTCGGAAGTCATAAAATTCGACATTTTTCAACACAGTAAAGAAAACACAATGCACTCTGAAACTCATTCAAATGTAAGCTAAACGTGCGTGTCAAAGATCAAACTATAAAAAAAAAATCACGTGTCATGGTTTCATAATGTTTGCATATATGCCTGGCGACAGCTGCTAGCAATCGTCTAATTTGGTATGTATACACCTGGTATATATATATATATATATATATATATATATATATATATATATATATATATATATATATATATATACATAATACTAAATTTAACCTATTTTATACAATACTGTAGCACTTATCTGGTTTAAAAGGAACAAAGAAATAAATTCCTTAAATAGCTCAAAATAATTTATAACAATTTGAGCACTACACAGATACATATACTACAAAAAAAACAAAATGAAATCTAAACATATAAAGTTAAAGGGAACAGGGTAAACATGAGAGTCATATGGATATACGTCTCATTCATACGGTTGCTGGACAGGGACTGGCTTCCTTGTTGATGACGTCATGGGTGGTGCTGTAGACAGAGGGCGCTATAATACTAAATTTATGAATGTTCCCTTATTTTACCCCTACATTGAGGTCCTAAAGCACAGGTGTCAATGAAGACCTTTCTTATACATTTAACAACCCTGTAGCATCTTTTATATAAACCCCTTCAGTAAGAAAGAGCACACAGACGTCTGCCAACCACATTAAGAATCCAACCTGTGATACAGATGAATAATTTAACTTTATTTCAGCTTTTTTTTTTAAATAAATGATATATGGAATGTATCGGTGTCTTGCATTCACTGATTTAATACTCTGCTGAAGACTGCCTCTAAATTATGGACTATTATATTCAGAAATTATTTATCTATCTATCTATCTATCTATCTATATATATATATATATATATATATATATATATATATATATATATATATATATATATATATATATATATATATATATATATATATATATATATATATATATATATATATATATATAACCATATTTGACGACAAACTCAATCCAAAGCTTAAACTTTTGTTTTCAATATAAAAAGGGATATCCTTTCAAAAATTGTGAATAATGATCATCTTTTGATTACCACTAAACATGCGGATATATCATTTTAAACAAAAAAATCTCTGTGGTGCAGAAAAATTCTGTCTAAGGCTTCATTGAGAAGAGAAATGCTGACAGGAAGAAATGACACCGCGCGCTCTTCACCCCGAGAGACCACTCAGTAAAAAAACCCTGCAAAAAACACCCCTTTTACAGTGATCCAAACACTCGTTTCAAGTGCCACCGCAGCGCTAATGCATGTAAGGAATAAAGATATCAAACGCAATTCTCTTTTTTCCCTTCTTCGCGATCTTGATGTTTCCGGAGGGAGAGAGAGGGAACCGAGGAAAAAGAGTTTCTCTGCAAGGAGTACTTTCGGAATGAGTGGCAGCAAAAGTGTAACTCTTTCTCCCTCACTGCTTCAGGACGATGTCAAACAGCTTTTATCTCTCAATATAAACATTCCATCATTCCCACAATCCTACCCCCATCCCTCCGCTTCTGGGAAATTACAAGAGAAAAATATTCGAATTACAATATAGGAATTAATGATTATGAAAGCAGAAAAATGCTTTTTATATTGAGAAAATATATTATAAAAATTAGTTTTTGATTTTCATGTTGCAATCCGTATAAAATTATCAAATCGCCGGCCGATGATTGACTGGTTAGCATTCCTGACTCCTGAGATGTTACCACCGGGTTCGAGTCCCGGTTCGGGTATGAATGTTTCTCTCTCTCTATCTCTGTTTCCAGGTCCTTTCTTCTAAGATGATGAATGAAACTTGTAAATGAGTTTGTGTGGGTGTAACCTGGGTAATGCTTGGTTCATAGATGCCCACCGCGTAACGATTAATGAGAAGCAGGTATTGTTGCACCAGCATGATTCCCTGTTCTGGCCTCAATCAGTTAGATAGAAGCAGCGGGGTTAAGTCTTTGTGATTTTGAAGCAGAGACCAAGTAGAAGACATCCTATACTTGGCCTGACACCCCAAGAGGCGTCATTTCATTTGGATGACATTGCGACAACGCCCGTTTTAACGTGGCTCAGCCGCCTTTCGCGAACACGACAGATCTTCGGTTGTGCTGGGATTCGAGCTCACTACCTTGCGATTATGAGAACGACCCCTCAACCAACCAGACCCCGCGGTCATTGAGAAGCAGTTGTGGCGACGGGTTGCTCATACCTAATACCCACCTTTAGAAGGAAAAATAATAAAATAATTATCGAATTAAGTCAACATAATATTTTTTTTAATTTGCAAATTCATTTTAGATAAACATGTATAAAATACATGCATAATTCCTACACACAATCCATATATATATATATATATATATATATATATATATATATATATATATATATATATATATATATATATATATATATATATATATATATAATGAAGTAAGTGTAGAGATGGAAGTACTGTACTGTGTGCTATTTTTATCACTCTTTTAATCCTAAGTATTGGAAAATCAAATCATAAGCCCGAATTCTCGGCATTAACATAAAGGAATGTATTTAAAATTTAATTCATTTATAATTCAAAATATATATATATATTAAATTACAGAAAAAGTTAAATCACCTAAAATATTATTTAAAAGAATAATGTTATATTATAATTACTATTACCTATAAAAATTTGAATGTAAAATAAATAAGTAATATGAAGTGAGTTAAATCTATACTACATGCAATTTTTAATCTTAACAAAAATAAAAAATATGACAAATTTATTGATTCAGATTGTCTAACATAGTAAGGCCCTTTTGTTTTAGTCGGCGAATAAGATAAATGAAAGAACAGTTTAATAATATATCTGTGTGAACACAGGTATATATATATATATATATATATATATATATATATATATATATATATATATATATATATATATAATATATATATATATATATATATATATATATATATATATATATATATATATATATATATATATTGTTACAAATTTGTAAATAATGATTATATTTGTCTTAAAATATCTCAGACAGATCAGAAATTCTCACATTTTGGGCAAAAATTGCGGTATTTAGACGTGTTGTAGTTTAAAAGCGGATTTCCTAATGATTTGGCGACTTGGCGACAGTTGGCGATATTCTTGGCGACTTGGCGACGGTTGGCGAGATTCTTGGCGACTTGGCGAGAAATCGATACTTCTGGAAACATCCATCACCTAAGCTCTAGGACCAATATTTTCCGAGATAGCCTAGAAGCTTCCAGAGCCTTGGCGAAATTGGTAGATTTCTCCGCCAAGTCAGGTATAAATACCGCAGCCCGACATGGAATAGTAGTAGAGTTTTTGTGAAGACAGTCAGTGAGTGAAGACGGTCAGTTGTGACTGCTAGTTGTTCTCTGTCTGAGGTATTTGAGACCTGTGATTGGAAGCTATTTCCTATTGTATCTGACGAATTGTAGCTGTATAATTGTGATTGTTACAGCGGGAATTTTGTTTATCTAGTGAGATTTTTTACGAATAAAAGTCTTGTGTGCATTAAGTGGTTGCTTTATTCAACTCTCAATCAACACGAACCCGTGGAGCTCGGTACAACTGGTGTCAGAATCGGGATTGAAGAGTTGATGCAGCGTGTCACAAGAAAAATGGATATGGATTTAATGAAAAGTCTTCTCGAAAAATTAGCGGAGCAGATGGCTGAGATGAAAGCTGGACAAGAAGATATGAAAACCGAGATGAAAGCTGGACAAGAAGAGATGAAATCTAGACAAGAAGAGATGAAAGCTAGACAAGAAGAGATGAAAGCTGGACAAGAAGAGATTAAATCCGAGATGATGAAAGAGATAAAATCTGGACAGGAGGTGATGAAAGCTGGACAAGAAGAGATGAAAGCTAGACAAGAAGAGATTAACGCCGAGATGATGAAAGAGATAAAATCTGGACAGGATGAGCTTAAGAAGGACATTGTAAGTGTTAAAGAAGAATTCTCCAACATCATTCAGGAGAAGATGAATGCAATGGAGGATAAGGTAACTTCAGTAGAAACTAAAGTTCTAGAGATAGAAGAAAACGTGGAAGAAGCATTAAACAATATCAATAAGGAGATTGAAAGCTTGAAGAAGCAAATGTCAAACAGACATGAGGAACCCAACGTGGCATTTGTGCCATCCCTAGCCAATATTAAACTCTCAACATTTGATGGTAAATCATCCTGGCAAGTATACAAGACCCAGTTTATGATGGTAGCGGAAGCCAATGGATGGAATCCCCGAGCCCAAGCTTTTCACCTGGCGGCTTCTTTAAGAGGAGACGCGGCTGACATCCTCGAGACGCTTCCGGAGGAGCAGAGGCACGATTTCCAAGCCCTATCGAGTGCGCTTGAGCTGCGGTTTGGAGATAAGTGCACCAAAGAATATAGCAGACTACAGTTAAAGTCCCGCTATCAAAAAGCGGGTGAAAGTCTTCAAGAATTGGCTGCCGATATTCAGCGACTTTCCCATCTAGCATTTTCGGACTGCCCAGCTGAGACACGTCAAGATTTGGCTCTCCATCACTTCATCGATAGTGTGCGGGATCCAGAGATACAGAAAACACTTAGACTCGCCGATGTCAAGGATATCGGATCTGCCCTAGTATACGCACATAAGATAGAGGCTGCCCAGCAGGCCACGCGTAAAGACCAGCACTACATCAGAGCCGTCTCTGTTACTGATACGAACTATGATCTAAGAAAGCAAATTGAAGATCTGCGGCGAAAATTGCGTAGCTTAGAATTGAGTAAAGGTGGCAGAAACACAAAAATTCAGTGTTGGACTTGCGGTGGAGTCGGACACGTCCGTAGATACTGTCCGAAAACAAAAGATGGTGGAATTTCTAAAATGGAAATACGTCAACGCAAAGAAACTCTTCAAGGAAATACTAATGCATTATCAAGGAAACCGTATAATGAAAACTGCCGATATTGTTCTAGAGTAGAGAAGAACTATCAGTTAGTAAATCCTTTGGTACGCCAAGTTACTGTTTCACCTCCATCGAAACCAGACCCATGGAGTGATAAAGAACTTAGAGAAGCCCAAAAAGAAGATTCAGATATAAATCCAATTCTTGAATTGAAAGAATCTTCTAGTATGAGACCAAGTTGGCAGGATATCTCCACCTACAGTCCTGCTACTAAGCAATATTGGGCTCTTTGGGACTCACTCCATATAAGAAATGGTGTCTTATACAGGAAATGGGAGTCCGATGATGGACGTAATTTCAAATGGCAGCTTGTTCTTCCAAAATCAAGAATTTCAGATGTTTTGAAAGAATTGCACAGTAGCTCAACTGGAGGCCACTTTGGAGTAATGAAAACTCTACAGAAAGTTCGAGAACGCTTCTATTGGAGCAAAACTAGACAAGATGTAGAGAAATGGTGTCAATCTTGTGATGACTGTGCGGCACGTAAGGGACCAAAGAAACGTAGCCGAGGAAGGTTGCAACGGTACAACGTAGGAGCACCTTTTGAGCGAATAGCATTAGACATTTTGGGTCCTTTACCACGATCTTCAAATGGCAACAAATACATACTAGTTGTCATGGACTACTTTACTAAGTGGCCTGAAGCGTTTGCAATTCCCGATCAAGAGGCGATTACAGTAGCCGAGGTTCTAGTGCAACAATGGGTTTCCAGATTCGGCACACCCTTACAAATTCATTCTGATCAAGGGACAAATTTCACCTCTGTTGTGTTTAAAGGAATGTGTCAAATTCTCGGAATAGACAAGACGCAGACCACGCCACTACACCCACAATCGGATGGCATGGTAGAGAGGTTTAACAGAACCATCTTGAATAACCTCTCCCTTATGGTTTCCAGAAATCAGCAAGATTGGGATTTGAAGCTACCGCTGTTTCTTCTTGCATATCGCAGTGCTGTCCATGAGACTACCGGATATACTCCTTCACAGATGCTCTTTGGTCGCGAACTTCGTCTCCCTTGTGATCTTCAGTTTGGTCGTCCACCGGATACATCTTCATCGCCAGAGGAATACCTTTGAGACCTTCGGGCACGTCTTGAAGATGTCCATAACTTCGCTCGAGACCGAATCAACCTGACGACCGAAAGAATGAAGACAAGGTATGACACAAGAGCGACGGGACATGAATTCCAAGAAGGTGACAAAGTTTGGTTGTGGAACCCGATTCGACGTAAAGGACTTTCTCCAAAGTTGCAAGCCAACTGGGAAGGTCCCTACACAGTCCTAAAAAGACTGAACGACGTCGTGGTTCGTATAAGAAAATCATCTGCTTCAAAACCAAAGGTAGTACATTATGATAGATTAGCTCCTTATCGTAATGTAGAGTAAAAATCAGTAGACCATGGTCTGTTTGTAAATAGTATAGATAATTTTAATCTTTTCTATTTTCTTGTATTTTTAGTTGCTTGTGTATGTAATGTGCTCTGTATCCTCTTGAAATGTAAATTCTTTTATATTAAATTTGGCCTCCTATCAGGGGATTGTACTGCCCGGGACGTGCAGTCCTTGAGAGGGGGCAATGTTACAAATTTGTAAATAATGATTATATTTGTCTTAAAATATCTCAGACAGATCAGAAATTCTCACATTTTGGGCAAAAATTGCGGTATTTAGACGTGTTGTAGTTTAAAAGCGGATTTCCTAATGACTTGGCGACAGTTGGCGATATTCTTGGCGACTTGGCGACGGTTGGCGAGATTCTTGGCGATTTGGCGAGAAATCGATACTTCTGGAAACATCCATCACCTAAGCTCTAGGACCAATATTTTCCGAGATAGCCTAGAAGCTTCCAGAGCCTTGGCGAAATTGGTAGATTTCTCCGCCAAGTCAGGTATAAATACCGCAGCCCGACATGGAATAGTAGTAGAGTTTTTGTGAAGACAGTCAGTGAGTGAAGACGGTCAGTTGTGACTGCTAGTTGTTCTCTGTCTGAGGTATTTGAGACCTGTGATTGGAAGCTATTTCCTATTGTATCTGACGAATTGTAGCTGTATAATTGTGATTGTTACAGCGGGAATTTTGTTTATCTAGTGAGATTTTTTACGAATAAAAGTCTTGTGTGCATTAAGTGGTTGCTTTATTCAACTCTCAATCAACACGAACCCGTGGAGCTCGGTACAATATATATATATATATATATATATATATATATATATATATATATATATATTATTTATCTCTTGAGGAATACTTGATGAACTGCTTATCTATTTCAGGTCTCGGTTTTTGTCAGGTGACTCTGGAAACAAAATTCTTGAAAAAGTTTCATTTACCCAACAATGACCGGTGGACCGGAACAATGACCGAGTGAAGACCGGTGGCGAAGCGCTCACGAGACACGGGTTCGTGGTTCGGCCTTCGGGACGGATGACTCAGCCTTTCATCCCTTCAGAGAATCGATAAAATTTGAGTACCAACTATGCCTAGGAACTAAATACTTTGGTTTTCATGTTAAGCTGGCATATGCTTCGCACCCCAGAGCCCTCAGTCAAGAAAACAGATATGGCCACAGCAGAATTCTGTATTACTTTGCAATCACATAAACATGCGGTGCAGTTGTGTGTGAATGAAAGTATGAGAACACGCAAGGTGAGAAGTAGCGAGTAAATAAAGACGGACGTCTTACCATTCTCTAGAGTCGTCGTTTGCTCAATTTATATGACATAGTTCTGTGGGAACAATAAAGTTCTTAATGCCTTACTAAAAATGCAATAGCGAAGATAATAGAAAAGCTATTAACTATATGCGACCACTTCTAACTCGGCGATATTCTTGGCTTCGTTTTGAGAACGGATGCGGGGAAAATCAAGTACAGTAGAACAGCAATTATCCAAACAACTTTCAGATTTTGAGAAAAATAAATTATATTGAAGAAAAGACGGAAAATAAGGAAAAAAACTCAAGAAAAGGAAAGGTAAGAGAAGGGGAGAATGTCGTGTCGTATGAGGAATTCAGAAACATTCTTTGGAAAATTCCTGGATGTTCAGACGTTAGTGCTGAAGATGTTGGAGAATGAATTATGAGCCATACACTGGATTTCAAATTGCAAAGGATGGTCAACTTATTGAAAGAGTCGAGGAAGAAGATGATCTTGATGTCCAAGTTGAAGCAGACACCGGACCATTCACTGTTAAAGCATTTGTCGGTTTTGAAACTGCTTTGATGTGGATGGAGCATCAGCTTGAGTGTGACCGCATACAAATTCTCAATGAGCGAATTGTCTGTCAGAGAACTGATGTGAAGGCGGTGAAAAAAACTTGCTCTGACCAAGATATTAAGTAAGTAATGACTTTCATTTACAGCACTGTACGTGCATATTGTACAGCACTTCTAAGTACCTTAACATGCAAAAGTGTAGTCTTTTCCTTATATATTTATTCATTAAAAATGCATAGTTTATCTCCTATTTTTAACTTACAATAATTAATTTAAATGGACACATTTTTCTAAAGAATTCAATTAATCGAATTTTTTTTTATCCCAACGGCGCCAAGTCCTATTTGATTCGGATAATTGGAGCTGTACTGTAATATTTATTATCCATTTAAAACGTAGTATCCTTAAAATGTAGCATTTTCTTTTACTTTGTTCTTCTGGAATTTTACTGAATTTAACATAAATAGCATTTGATGCTGTCTTAAATATTAGATTGCATGCGATAGTGTAGTAAATACAAAATGTTTTATTGAAGCCAATAGGAAAATGATTTTACAAGTAATTCTCTTTTCATATCGGATTAATTTTTATTCTGTTCTAATAGTAATCTTATCTCGTCTGCAGCAATCTGGACAATTGCGAAATAAAAAAAGAGGTCTAAATTAAGATGTCTATTTCCATCAGGTTTTTTAAGTCGACTTATTTATTCAAAGAGTGAAAATAGCTCCCTGATAATCCAGATTTCACCCTGAGAAAGATTAACATTCCATGTCAGAAGTGAATGAGACGATGGATGCGAGTTGAGGATGGATTTCTGTTGAAACACCAAGCTGCAGCGATACGACAAAAAATGTGCTGCAGGCTTAAAAATATCCTGGAAAAAAGGAAGTCCCACATTTGGCTCTCAACTACACGATTCGATGTTTTAAAGTGACACTGCTTTTACATTTGCGTTTCCAAAATGAATTGCTACATTTTAAGCAATAAATTTGCTGACTCAAGAATATTTAAATATTTTTATGAAAGCTTTGATTAGATAAGTATTTATTTACTTTTTATTTACTGGAAACAGGGTGGGGAGGGTATGGTATTTACTAGTGCGACAGTTATGCCAGTTTTCGCAAGCTATAACTTCCAGTTGAATACATGCATCATGGCTTCGGTTTAAAATCGTGATTCGAAAAAGTAACAATATTTATTACTTTTTCAGGAAATTTGCTATTTTTACTTAGTTGCTAAAAAATAAATATATTTATTAATTCTTAAGGAAATTTGTCATATTTACTTAGTTGTTGTATTTTTTGTTCGAACATTTTTTGTCACCAAGAAATGAAATCTGACGTATGGATCAACGAAAATTAAATGGAGTAAAAAGTGGAATGATTGTAACTTCTCTTTATTTATGAAATTATGTACATAAATAACATCCGATTAGTAGGATATTTCCCACTTTCAGCACAGCAAGGGGCGGAAGCGATAGCAGCTTATAGAGTGGAGCATCCAGTGAGTGTGGGTGGGCCTTTGTAGTTTAGAAGCAGGGATCAAGCAAAAGACCCCCAGAAGTATCCTTTCATATGGAGGACATTGCAATCGCAATATATTTAAGGTACACCAGGTGCCATTAATGAACATTAAGGATCTTCGATTGCTTCGGGATTTGAAACCACTATTTTCCGACAGGACAGAAGGGGATCGAGTGATCGAGGCTTAGTGCCAGAAGCCGAGGCTTCTATAACTAATTTCAAGTACCAAGCAACCCGAAGATATTCAACTCTAATCTACCACCCGGCAGCCGCCACCTGCCTTGGTAGACGAGCCCGCGAATCATACCTTGATGAGACGAGTAAACTCGCAGGCAGCCACTCTCTTTACATGGCAATCAGTACACCTCATGGAAGATTTGTACGATACCTTTCCTTTATTTCCTTGCATTATTTTATTTTAAAACCGTCAATTCCTATACTATTCCTCAATCTCCCAGTTCTCGACCGGACCATCGTCGGTGGCACGCTGGTATTCCATCATTGGAATGTCATCCGACGCAATGGACATGATCCTTTTCAGGAACGACCAGTTGCGCCGGTCCAGAATGGTACTCAAGCTTGCGCTATCGTACAACAGTTTGCTCCTTTCTTCCGAGGTCCTGGTACAAGACAGCACGAAGTGGAGGCAATCCCCCACCACATTGCACGAGCGACATAACTCACTAATCGGATACCCTCGTTTATGAAGATACTCCGGTACACGTCCGTGTCCAGTCGCTATTTGGGCTACGATAGCATTACCGAAAACTCTTTTCGGTCACTGTTTGGAAGAATCTGTAGGTCTGGCGACCCACTTCATCATTATCCCATCTCTGCTGCCATACTCGCAGTGCTTCTTTATGCAGGACGAGTAGGTGCGACCTTGGACGTGAAAGGTCCAGCGTTGGCTCTGGTAGGTTAGCAGCTTCTTTGGCCAGTTCATCTGCCCTTTCGTTACCAAGAGTCCCTGCATGAGCACGTAGATAATGCAGGAATACCTCTCTGCCGTTAGTTGCTTCCCGGTAAGAGTCATTTACTGTATTAACCAAGCTGTTTTGGTTGTTCGGATCGGCCAGAGAGTAAAGGGAGGACAACGAGTCGCTGTATATATGACACGTGCTGTTGCCCGGTCTACTTTTGAGCCAATATAGTGCCAGTCCCAGTGCCGATATTTCCGCCTGAAAGACAGAATTTTCGTCACCGAGTCTAGCATCATAAGTGACAATTTCTTGCCCAAAGTAGAAGATGGTGAACCCTAAACTAACTTTACCATCAATGCCTGATCCATCCGTAAATATCTCTAGACCCTCACCAGTCCGGCCTTTCACTATCGAAAGGTACACTGCACCTGTCCGCTGGGTGACACTTTAAGATGTCAACCCTCTGCTCGACATCTTCTGGCCGCAGATTAATCTCGTAGAAGGAGTGTGGCCTGCGCTCTACCAATACCATAAGCTTCGCATATTCTATGCCTGCTTTAATGTCTAGCGGTAGGACACCCGCCAGTACTTGTACAGCAGCAGTAAAAACAGTCCTGTAGCTTCTTTTATTGCCACTAGTGCCGTTCTTTGCACACTTTGTAGGTGGCCACAGAAGGACTTGCATTCCAATCTGTGTCCCCATGCCCCTACACCGAAGAGAGCCATTCTTTCGGTTCCACTCCTATAAAGGCGTTTGAGTAGCCCAGGCTCTTGCCCGAACAGGACTCTCGCCGGCTGTTGGAGTGCCATTGTGACATTCACAATATTTTGCCTACGAGCACCCTAACCAGCCAAACCACCGC
>JAJQOW010001991.1:15000-27585 GCA_037975125.1 Latrodectus hesperus | reverse complement strand
TTTCTGCTTGCACGCAACAAAATCGAACCCTTCTTGGACCGGATCATAACTGGGGATGAAAAGTGGATTACCTATAAAAACATCATAAGAAAAAGGGCATATTGTGAACCCGGAAAACCTGCCCCCTCTACCTCTAAACCGAAGTTTAGCCTGAACAAGAGAATGTTGTGTATATGGTGGGAAATTCGAGGACCAATACATTTTGAGATGTTGAAACCAAACGAAAGGCTAAATTCGGAGAGGTACTGTCAGCAATTGGATAAATTAAAAACAGCACTCCAAGAAAAGAGGCCGGCGATGTTCAATAGGAAGGACATCATACTGCTTCATGACAATGCCAGGCCACATGCTGCTTTGGGACTCGTCAGAAAGTCGCAGAGCTAGGCTGGGAAATTCTGTCACTTCCACCATACTCCCCGGACCTAGCACCATCTGATTATCACTTGTTTCTGTCCTTACAAAATTTCTTGCAGGGCAAACAATTCAAGAACGAAGAAGATATCAGACAAGCACGGGTTCAATTTTTGGCCTTTAGAGATAAGACATTTTTTAAAAAGGGGATATACAAATTGCCATCACGCTGACAAGAAGTCATAAATAATGATGACAATTATATAATTCAATAAAGTTTATCCAAAGTATGAAAAAATGTATTCCTTTGTTTCATTCTAAAACGGACAGAACTTTCCGGTAGACCTAATATAATATATTGTATAAGTATATAAAATAAATAAAATATCTCTTTTTTAATTAATTCTAAATCACATATATATAAGCCAGATTATTTTTTTGACACTTTTCCGAATCCAATACTAACTTTTAAACTAGAATTGTATTTTATTTCAAATTTAAATCTTAGCTTGAATTTTTAAATTAATATATTTTTCATTATTTGATAGTAAGTACAATATTCCGTTATTATTTGCGTTATATTCTTATTACAAGTATACTTTATTAATTGTAATGCATTATATAAAGTTATAGTATACTCTTATTACTTAATACATTTTAATCCCATATTTATATCGTATTACTATTTTTTCAATGGGGCGCCAGAAAAGGTATCGTACTCATTCGCCAATTATTCCCGTAACGTTACTGGAGCCAGACATAATAAAATTTATTTCAATCGAAAGATTGAAATGGGCACGACATCTTGATGAAGAATGGTCGAGCCCCCAAGCAGGATCATCTTTGCTATACTAACTGGAACCGGAAAAAAGAAAAAATCAAGCCAAATTCTTGAAATAGATCTGAAGATTTTCAAAATTAAAAAATGGAAGAATCTATTAAACCACCGGTAGATCTTCTTCTTCTTAGAGTTGAGTTTGTATTACATTGTGCACCTCTGCTTTTATCAGCCTTTTGTACTATGAACTCCAAACCCAATGTTTCCTAGTTCCAGTTGCTCGGGTCACCCACTTTATTCATAAAGTCCGATAACCCTTTAATGGAGTCTAGGTGTAATTCTCTAGTATGGATGATGCCTAAAGAAGTTAATCTAGGGAGGGCAAGGGCCTCGCATTCGCAAATGATATGCTTGGCCGTTTCCTCTTGCGTATGACATTTCCTGCAGATAGGGTCTTGCTGAAACAGTCCCATTTTATGGAGGTGTTTTCTGAAATAGTAGTGCCCAATTATGAAGCCTACGATTAAACGTATCTTCTGTCTATAGCATCTTAGAATTACCGGTAGGTCTTGAAATCATCTCTGCGGAAGGACATGGCCCACCCTGGGCTGACTTGCCACTGAGGAAGAAAAGAAAATCGGTATCTTACATTCTCTCGAAAATAAAACTGTAAACCGAATTCCTGAGGGCTGCGATGGCCTATTTGGCTTGAGCATTGTTCTCATAATCGGAAGTTAGTGAGTTCGAATCACTTCCGACCGAAGATCCGTCGTGTTCGCTAATGGCAGTTGGGACACGTTGAAACCTGGCATGGTCGCAATGTCCTCCAAATGAAATTATACCTCTGGGGGTGGCAAGCCAAGCATTGGGGGTTCTCTGCTTGGTCCCTGATTCAAAACCACGGAGACTTCACCCGGTTGCTTCTATCTAACTGATAGAGCCCAATTCAGGGTTAGGTACAGGGAAGCATGCTGCTGCAACAACAACAATACCGAATTCCAATATGTTAGTACATTTTAAAGTTAAACAGACATCTTAAAATTCCAGACATCATGTATTATTTTAAACACTGAAATCAGTATCCATTTCTTATTTGACTATTTGTTTAATTTTATTTTCTGTTGCATTTTATATCCGTGAATCCTTAATCCTGTTACATTTGAAGTTCTTACCGTATTTTAATTCATTCAAATGCTACATGGCACTCAATACAAAAGATTAAATATCGTTGTTATATATAGTGATAAGATAAATTTATTTGTTATTGAAAATAACAATATAAATCAAAGATGGAAAAAATATTCATTGTTTAATTCTCAGAATCTGTATAAAGCCAATTTATTAGACAGTAATAGAATAGAACATACACTGCTGAACAATTGCTAAGGACGGATCACAAATTTCAATGTAGCATAACATTAAGCGAGACATGAGGCCTAGTAGGATAAAATATAGTTGCCACACTGTTCAGACATTAGAATAAAGAATATTTATTGTTCTGGAATGTACAAAAGCTGTGAAACATCTGAAAGAAAAAAATGTTCATTTGAGGCTGTGAATACGGAAAAATGGAACAATGCATCTAAAAGTCAGCAGGCACCTTGAAAAAATGTATCAGTACGGGATATGTCCACCATGGAGTGTGATGCAACATTCCATTATCCAGCAGCTATTGAGGCAATTTATCCCATTCCTCTAAGAGGGCACGGATGAGGGTATTCTTGTTTGTCGGAGGATAGTTTCGACCAGCCACGTGGCTCCTTAAAGCATCCCACTCATTTTCAATGGGTTTTAGATCTGGAGAACGTGATGACCATACGAGGCGTTGAATACATTCGCTGTCTAGACAATCCTGAACAGCGAGTGTTCCATGACATGTTGCGTTGTCGTCCATAAAAACAATTTTATCCCCGATAACACCACGGGAAAGGCAAAGGGAAGTAGTCATGAGGAAGTAGAACTTCATTAATGTATCGTTGGCCCGTCATAGTCCCATTTGCAACCACATGTAGGGGCGTGCGGCCATTGATCATGATGTCGGCCCACACTATGACATTGCATGTCGGATATCGGTCCCTTTTCTGTATATTTTCTAGACGATAAGCAGTACCACTCTCGCGACAGATCAGTTGGCGTCTACAATCCGATGACAGACTGAACCTACTCTCATCTGAAAATAGTACGCATGTCCAGTCCTGTTCAATCCAATTGCGATGCTCACGTCACCATTGCAAACGGGCAGTACGGTGCTGTCTGGTCAATGGGACATACACAACAGGTCTGCGGGCGTATAGTCCTCCTCCTCTCAAACGTCTGGCAACAGTTTTTCGGGAGATCTGCTTTCCTGAGTCAGCAAAAAACTAATTTGCCACCTGCTGTGCTGTGGTGCGCCTGTTCCTTTTTGCTGATAGGACGATATCTCTGTCTTCTGCAGGAGTCGTACTTCTAACACGACTTCCCCGTGCCACCTACTACACATTCTAGTAGTTTTAATAACTTTCATAGACGTGAAACAACGCTGTAATCGATGTCGAACTCCCTGGCAACATCTGTTATTTTTCGCCCTTTGATCTTTCCAATAATTCGGCCACGCATAAAATCATCTAAGTGATGTAGGGAAGACATACCAAAAATTTCAAGTTCGTCTATTAAATCTTTCCTGTAAAACTTTGACTTGAAACAACAACTGTCCACACGCGTCAAAACCTTTAAAGCTCTTGTGAACGCTATCACGTGATGAACAGACGTGGAAAAAAATTGCATACGCATACTTTTTCTTTCTATATCCCGCACTTATTCTAATATTCCACATTTTACTTCCTTTTATTCTGTGGTTGCTATGGATGATAGTGTTATCCGTCCTTAGCAATTGTCTAGCAGTGTAGTACGATATACTTACGCTTGCCAGATTTCTGAAACGGTCAACCGAACCACCAGAATGCCTCCAGTATCCCGGGTAAACAAAGGTACAGCTTTTGCGGGTTTTTAGACTGCTTTAAAGGATAGTTTATTCACAGTGCTATGAATAAATGATTACTGATCAGGAATTTAAACCAGGGGGAGATAATAAATGGAGCACACAAGCATATACATTTAACAGTTTTATTTCCTACGTATTGATATTTGTAAATTACTTAAGCAATAAGAAACATTTTGAAAATAAGAATAAAAATTTAAGCAATATTTGCAAGTACTTTTCATTTGTAAAGAGTTTTTAGAAAGTCCTTTTTTGTGGTTTTAATCTTTTGTTATAAAAGTTAATTCAATATTACTTTTACATGTAATCAATTTTTTTATTCTAAATAACTTCTTCAAACCCCTATCATCAGTCCATGTGCTGTTGATCAAAGAAATACTTTCTCAACTTATGCCCAAAGTAAGCAGATGCCATAGTTAACAAACTTAATCACTGTACCCTATTTTTTCACTTGAAATAATCACAGCTCTGACAGTCCCTTCTTGCTACTACTATTCCTGATTGGACGGCAGATACTCTTTAACTAGCACAGTTTCGATAAAACAACAGATTATGTATTTTCATCTCGGGTACATCAAGACTGCTGTTAATAATTTCAAAACAAGTTTCATCATTTTTCTAATCAACAGCATTTACTATTTTGGTTCGATTGACCCATGGAAACTGTTCATCGTTTCCAAAATTATACTCCCAGAAATCCAAATATGAGATGAATCCCAGAAAAGCCATCAAATTCTTCTTTCATACTGTTACGGACTACATTCCCGCAGATGTTCTTTGCTCTTCTATTACTATTTTGGTCCGATTGACCCATGGAAACTGTTCATCGTTTCCAAAATTATACTCCCAGAAGTCCAAATATGAGATGAATCCCAGAAAAGCCATCAAATTCTTCTTTCACACTGTTACGGACTACATTCCCGCAGATATTCTTTGCTCTTTTATTACTATTTTGGTCCGATTGACCCATGGAAACTGTGTTCAACGTTTCCAAAATTATATTCCCAGAAGTTCAAATATGAGATGAATCCCAGAAAAGCCATCAAAATTTTCATTGATATAAATGTGTTTTAAAAAATTTTGTTTAACTACCAATTTTATTTTAAAAAATAAATTGTTTAAGTAAGTCAAGTGGGAATAAATATTGGCCCAATTAATGTACTCTAAATTTTGTAGTTAGTTTCGTATCACTGTTTATATATATATATATAACTATAATACATAGTATAAATTATGAACAAAGTTTCTAAATGTATAAATTTATATAAATATTTAAATTAAATAGTTATGCCTAAAACAAAAGAACTTAGTATAGGAACACGTGAAAAGATAATTTTGCTGCGAAATCAAGAAAAAACATATCGTGAAATTGCTGCTCATTTAAAGCTAAGTTTTCCTCAGTAAGAAATGTGTGTAAAAGGTATAAAGAACGTGGTACGGTTGAAAACCAAAAGCGCACAGGACGACCAAAGAAGCTAAATGCTAGAATGGTGAGAAAAGTTATGAAAGAAATCGAAAAAAATAATTTTGCCAGCGCGAGAAATTTGGCTAATAGGGTCGAGTCAGTTTCTGGAGTACAGGTCTCTGAAAGAACAATAAGAAACGTACTGCACTCTGTTGGTCTACATGGCAGAACACACCAAGAAAAAACCTTTTATCAGTGAAATAAATCGTCAGAAACGCCTCGCTTTTGCCAAAGAATACATGAACAAATCTCTTGATTAATGGAAAACTATTGTTTTCACGGACGAAAGTAAGTTTAATGTGTTTGGTTCTGACGGTAAAAGGACAATTTGGCGAAGAAAAAACGAAGAGTTAAAGAAGAAAAATGTGATTGTTAATGTAAAGCATGGAGGTGGGCATGTTATGGTGTGGGGATGATTTTCATATAATGGTGTTGGAAACCATGTTTCTTTTGAAGGCAATTTGAATGCAGAACGGTACATGAACATTTTGCCTGATAATCTGAAAGCAAGTGTTACAAAAATGGGACTTCAAAGTGACTATATGTTTCAGCAGGACAACGACTCAAAACATACTGCATTCAGAGCCAAAGAATGGTTACTGTACAGTGTACCAAAACAGCTTCACACTCCTTCCAAATCACCATATATAAATATAATTGAAGATTTATGGCATTCTCTAGATGTGATGGTGAGAAAACACCACATTACTGGAAGGAATCATTTGAAACAACTTTTGGCTGAAGAAGGGACAAAATAAGCTTAGACTTGATCCAAAACTTGGTTTACTCAATGCCCAGGCGTCTCCAAGCCATTATTGATGCAAATGGCCTTTTTACTAAGTATTACATTTAAATTAAACGTTGTTTAACGTCAAATGATGAAAATGTGCCAATACTTTTTTCCAATTAGATTTATGTATTTTTATATATTTGTGTATAGTATTTAAAATTAAAAAAAATTGTGAAGTACACATTGTTTCAGTTAATCCTAAGCATTTTGTTTATTCTAAATAGAATGAATTGATTTATTTAATAAATTCAAAATTTGCAAAAAACTAGATGTGCCAATACTTTTTGCCGTCACTGTATTTGTGATCAAAGCTTTTAAATAGTAGTTTCTTAGGAAATTCAATCGGAGAACGCAAGTTTTTGCGTAAATAGATTTAATGTTTCATTATAGTTTTAAATTAATTACAATTTAAGTGAATAATTTAAATATTGTTTTTACATAATAAAATACAAGTACACATTATTGAACTGCTGTTACTCAATTGATTTAATTCATTGAATGACACGCACAACCCATCTTGTACAGATGACATTTATCTATTCTCAGAAATGGTCGGAAATATTGCACGTCTTCAAAAAGCTGCTTCCTCTTCTTCTCCCCGGAGAAGGGAACCACTTTTGAAAACCACCCCTTTTCTTTTCCCCGACTGCTGTCGGAAACGAATGAAATGTGACTCATCCTGTTAGAGGGATTTAGTTTCAAAGAAAGAAAATTGAGGATAAGCCCGCCACACACGATACAATTTTTCCATACGATTTGTTGGACGTGAACAAGTTGTACCGTCTGTGGTGAAGTTGGACAGGTTCACGAAAATTCAAACAAGTTCTGATTTTTCTTCCAACATGGGGGTTACAGGGAGTAAATAATTGCTTCCTGTTGTCGCGTGTCTTCTCCCACAGGGCTACAAATTGTTTCTTGGCGACACTTGGGAAATTTTTTGAAACTTCTCATTTACTGAAACTTAGATTTCTGTTATACAACACCTCACAAACATTAGATTCACTTTTTAAAAATGTCCATGAAGCATATATTGCAAGAATTCATTGAAGTATATAGAGATGAGCCTTGTTTGTGGCAAGTAATGAGTAATGATTATACGAATAAAATAAAAAAAAGTTAGAGCGTAGGAAAAATTATTGAAAATACATTAAAAAAAATAGATGAAAATGCTTCAATTATTGTGTATTTATAATTTTTATGGAGATACACATATAAATTTAAGGGATCTCGCGTCTTCAAGCACAAATAACTTTTTACACATGCTATTAAGATGCCATTTTTACCCTTTAAATATATCGACCATTTTATAATTTCCCAGAATTTGATTGGATATATTTATGTATATTTATATAGTATTCATAATACATATATACAGTTGCAAAATATATTTAATGTGTTAAGTACTAATTTCTTGATATATAATAATAAAACTAACAATTAATTAGCACTTTTATTAGTATCCATATCTTATATTTTCTAAACATAAACTTTTAAAAGTTAAGTACTTTATTTAGGATTAAATCAAAGCGTCTTGCCATGGTAGTTTGCCTTCATTGGAAGCAAAATAATTGGCAAACTTTTTCGAATGAGTTTTGCTTCATCGGAATAATTTCTTTGTTGCCCTATTTCTAATCCAGTTAAATAATCATTTGACCTTAAACCTAATTGTTGAATACAATTTTTCATTCATCCTCATGTAATTCAAGAAATCTTTATCTTCCGATTGTATTTCTGTAATTAAATTTTGATGTGAAAGAGATTCAAGCTGGAGCAGCGAATTTTTGGCCTATTTCTTTTTCTTATTGTTTGTTTGCTTTCCACCATCATCACAGTCCAAAGCAACAGCCAATAATACTTCTGTGCTTAATTTGCTCATGTTATATGATAATATTTAATGGCAGAAATTACAAGCAGACAAATGAGTACAACAATAAATACGTCAAGTCAGAAAAAGTGACTGAACAACAAATTATTGAAATTTTTGGCGATTTTTGATTTCCATTTACATGGCACACATTTTAAGCCAAAAGCAATAAATGTTGAAAAATGGCACCCTTAAAAATAACTTCTCACCCCAGATGTGCCTCCCCTTCTGTGGTCAGCAGAGTTTGAGGGGACTGTGTGCTTAATTACTTCCTACCCCTTCCAACAAATCGTATGGAAAAATTGTATCGTGTGTGGCGGGCTTAAAATTTATGGCAACACGTCCGGTTTGGGAGAAGAAAAGTGATCTTTAGGACATAAAGTTTCCCTTTTTGACCTTCTAGTACACCCAAAGGCGTCGCGACGGCCCCGGTTCACCCCACTTCAATTAAAATATCAAGGTTTTTATGGCTCTTTCTTTGTAAGACGTTCGCGAAAGAAAGTTGCAACAAGTAAAATCGTTATTCAACGAGAAAGGAGAATTTTTTCTTTTCTTTTGATTTGTTTCAAAAGCTGAAAGGGTTTTTTTTTTTTTTTTTTTTTTCTTTCAAATATCAATATTCGACTTCTAGATTTCAGTAAGTTTATTGAAGATTATTTAAAATAAATATTTAGTTTGTATATATTTTTCAAAATTGTTCTAAAACTTCGTTCGTTCATTATGCTTGTTAAGGAATTTTAGTAAGTTTATGAGTGATATATCATTCAGCTTACTTTAACCACTTCTAAAATAGAAGTGAATGACTCGAAATATAGAAATATATTATTTGTGAAAATTAATTTTGTTCAGTAGTTAAAATTTTAGAAAAAATGAATGCATTTTTTTTTTGTACACTTTGAAACTTATGTGAATGGACGAAACAGCTGTTTTATTCAGATTTTTTTTTTAATCTTCCTCATTTACAATTTTAAAGAACGCGAGTGGAATTTGATTTCTTATTCTTTCCTTTCCCTCGAAAGTTGAAAACAAAACCTGCTTTTTTCGAAGGCCATTGTTTTTTCGTTTGGAAATATGTACGTAACAAAAGAAGAAAACTGCAATTTGGAATTATTCATATATATATATATAAAACTAAACTCCATGGCACGACAGCCCATGTGGGCCAAGGCCTACAGTGCCCATAACTGTTTTCAGGACCGAGGTCCCTGGGGTGCGAAGCATATGTCCCAGTTAGGTGGTCAGCCTAACGTAAGACCCCCAGTGTTTAGTTCCCAAGCATGCTTGGTACTCATTTAATCGACCCACTGAAGGAATAAAGATTTCATTTCCATAGATACATAGAGGACTAGAAAAATCCCAAATAATCCTCGAGTTTTGGTTTGGTTCGAGAAAATTTTTCTTAGAATTTCGAAAACTTACCAACGGACTAAATTTGATAGTTTTTTTAAGCACTTTTTTAAAGCGAACATGAAGGCATATTCACACACACACAAATTTTCTTGTTTCTCTCATTTTAATGAAACGTCAGTTTTTTTTTATTGAGGTATGTTATTCAGTTTTACAAGCTCTTCACGTCGAATTCTGCTAAATATTAACGACTGTTATTACAAAAAGCAAAAATATAAAAATAATAATTTATACTGGATATCGCGCTATTGAAGACAATAGTTTTTTTACCCAATAGTTTTAGTCTATATAATAGTTTTCTAGACAATGGTATTTCAATATCAAAAAGTGTACATCGCTGGATAATTTTTGTTATCAGCATTATAAAGTTGCCAATGATAATTTTTAGCAATAACACTAAATATATATATATATATATATATATATATATATATATATATATATATATTGAAAATTCATTTATTCATCATATCACCATGAATACAGGAAAGTTTTCACATTTAAGTGAAAGAAATGTGGTTTTCTTAATAAATATAGACTATTTTGGGAAACAGTACAATACATACGAACACGTTTTGTGTCATTAATACTAATTAAGGATAACTCGTATGATATTATTTTTTTAATACACAAATTTTACAAATAAGATTTTGATAATACATGTCTAAAAGTTAAGTTCATTTTAAGATGTTAAACAGTAATTTTGTAATTTAACATGTTTCTGTTCTTAGATATACTCGTAGAATTAGAGTATGAAATAATGGTAAAGTCACTTAAAGTATATTATATATATATATATATATATATATATATATATATATATATATATATATATATATATATATATATATATATATATATATATACATATATATATATATATAAAATACAAAGAATGAAAATCTTAATTTCTGTGACTTGATATCACTGTCACAGAAGACTTTTGGCTACATATTTGTTTCATCCGATCTTCAAACAAATTTTACCTCTTCTTCATCGTTACCAAAAAAAAGAACAGATAGCTTCTCCTGTTTGGTATCAAAAACAGCTTAAATCGTCTCTGACTGATGAAAATGTTTTACCTCTTTCACCTCTTATTTTGGGCATCACCTTATCTTTATAGCTCTTGATGACATCGGTTAATCAGTTTCTGGCTATCAAAGCTCTCTCTGTGCAAGGAGTAGTTCATCACATTTTTGCCTTTTCGCAAGAAATAGCTCAAAACTTCTAAGTCTTCATGGATGTCGTGATTGTGCCAAGGGTAGGGGAGAATATTTTTGTTATCTTTTGAAATATTTTGAGCTCTCATTTTCTCATATAACTCACTGCGTAAACTTAATGCATTTTGTAATTCCTCTTTTCATAAAATAGTGCCAAGACAACAGCAGTTAAGTTTCCATGGGGAAGAAAAACTATCAAGAATACTTAAAAAAAAACCGCGTTTCTTTCTATTCTATTTGTTTTTGATGAATTGATATCAAATCGTCGCCAACATCCTATTGTTCCTAACGAAAGAATAAAATAAATAAAATAAAGAAGAGGAAAAAATTTGTGATATACCTCTTCTGTATCAAATAATAAGAATTCATTCACGTCGAACTGCTTCTAATACAGAAAAGAAAATAAAGATTTCGCATTTTAATTATTTGATGGATCACTGTTAAAATCTACAGTCAAGGTTTGGAGCCAAACCTGCCCTAAATTTATTATCTCTATCCGATCACGTTCAAATTTGTATCCATTTATTTTCAATAATATAGAGCACTCTCACCAGAAATTATTACCGCTCATCTTGTCTAATGGTCAGTGTGCCTGACTGTGAAAGGAGGTCCTGGGTTCGAATCTCGGTTTGGGCAGGTATGTACTTTCTCTCGCTATCTATCATGTCTTTGTCACTTCCTTGTATGGAATGAAGTGTGAATGGTTGCCTACCCTATAAAGGCGTCCCTATGGCATGTGTGTACTGAAGAAGTCGGATTCCACATCAAATAGGGTTCAGTTGGAAAAGTGGAGCAGCTCACCCCATATTGCCAGCCTAGCTGGCACACGACAACGACAACCAGAAATTATTGCCAACTCTATAAATAAATTTTTTCTACCACTAATTTACTATACAATATTTTAAGTATATTGAGGAGTTAAATATAACGCGTTATATAAGCACAAATTTCAGCTTAATATATTTATGTACTACTTCTCCACACAAACGTATTTGTTAATTATATATAAATTGCTAAAGCATATGATTCTGAATTTATTCTACTATTTATGGTAGATTGAGAAAACATTCAGTTTTATTATATAGGTAGGGGTATAAAAAATAATTCCTTTTTTTAACCCATAATGGTAACTGCATACAGTAATAATGTGAAGAAATAGGTATAATGTATTTTAGACAGCTTTTTCTCATAAATCTGTTTAACTATTAAAATTTTTTTTCGCATTTTTTCTGTAAAGTAAAAATATAAAAAATATAGTCATGAGATTAATAATGAGAACTTTTAATGTCGTATAGGTGGACACCTTTATAGCTCCAAAGACCTACACAGTATTTGATCATCAACCCCGTTTTCCTTGTCTAGAACTTTTTCATTCATAGTCAGCTGTATTCACGAGTCTCAAGGAAGTAAACCAGGAAAATTTACAATCATTTCTGGAAGAATATTTGTCGAGATGGGTGCTTGAGTGTTTCCCGCGTTTCCTGTCATGACACATAGGAATACAGATATTATCAAGAGAAAGGACTCGCGAAAGGCTGTGACATGGTAGACGTTTAAATGCCTTTCTACAGACCTTACACATCGCTGTGTGTCAATACATCCTCCTCAAGTGTTCATCGTAAGTAAACGCTCTTCAGAGCTAAGATTCCCAGTTTGATACCAGTTACTGTTGAACGAGAGACGGATGTTACACTTCTACCTTCTGTATTCACATCTGTCGGGATAGATAGATG
>JAJQOW010001991.1:0-12500 GCA_037975125.1 Latrodectus hesperus | reverse complement strand
TAAACAGTTCATTACAGCAGCATAAGCAGATGTGTTTTTCTTCTTCCTCTTTATGGCTACATTTTGTGCTTGAGATTTAATTTGACTTATGACTAGATTTTGGTATTTTATATTTCATTTTTGTAAATTTTAAAAACCATTTGATTTAGAGAGTATTGCATTTACAAAGGATTTAACCGAGAGTAAAGAAAGCTGAGATCTCAATTATATACTCGGTGTTTGTAATGATGCCATTTTCTTAGACTGTTCTTTTAAGTGGCTTAATTAATAGTACTTTGAGTTAGTTTTTACATGATCGGGAATCTGAATAATAAAGATCACGCGTAGAGGGAAACACTATTATACAAATCTGTGACTTGCGTATTTATAACAGTTTTGTAAATAAAACAAACAGACACTAACCATGGTTATATATCAAGATTATTAAAATTAAGAGGCTGGGAGATCACTTGAGTATCCAGACTATTTGGCGACCATTGGCTTCAAATGTGTTCACAATGTCGCCAATCATTCGACTGTTTGGCAACCCCATTCTGAATCAGCTCAGTACTGTATTGCATTCCTCTAACGAAACCGCTGTCAAAGAAGAGCAAGAAAGTGCTGAAATTTATTAGTTGAGTACCACTTTGATTTTGTGAAAAACAATTATGTGCTTCTCGCATGATAAATGTTTTGCTATTTTAGGTAAGTCCATTTTTTAATTTATGCAAATGTAGCATTATTGCATAACTTTGTACTGTCCTATGTATTAACTCTTAATGAATATATTTTCAACAATATATATATATTATTTATCCAGTTAATTTTTTTGAAATTTTTTTCATCAAAATCATTGAATAAGGCTCTAGCGAAATCACAATACTTGTTAAAGGAAATGAATGAATAATTTCCTTCATCGTACCACCATAAGATACATGTATTATAATTCAAGTTGCTAGTAAAGTTTAAAGTAACGTGTTATTTAAAATTATATACTCCAAAAATTATTAAAATACAAAAATAACATTTGAGTATTTAAAAAAATTTATTTCTTGCAATATTAAACCTTCACACAAAAATCGGAAAGTTACGATAAATTTGAAAAGTGGATAATAAACTTTCTATGCACATTGGGCTCTCTTTGAAGTAAAGATTTTACTTAACGAAAAAAAATTTATTCGTATCTTCAATAAAAAATGCGCAAATTTTATTTTCATAAATAAAATTTTATGTAGCGCCTACTGCTGTTTCTGAATTATTCGGTTATGTTTTTACGTGTTAGATGTAATCGTGAAATATGGAATAATATTTGAAGAGTGAAATAAGATTTTACTTAACTAAAAAAGTGTATTCGTATCTACAGTAAAAAATGCGCAAATTTTATTATTTTTAACTTTTGAAATGTCTATAATTAATACCAGACTCTTAAATATTTTTTATGAGTGATAATGTAGCGCTTACTGCTGTTTCTGAATTATTCTGTTATAATTAATACCATGTTTTTATATATAACATATAAAAACATATGTAACAATGTTTTTACGTGTTAGATGTAATCGTGAAATATTGAAGTAAAGATTTTACTTAACTAAAAAAATGTATTCGTATCTACAGTAAAAAATGCGCAAATTTTATTATTTTTAACTTTTGAAATGTTTATAATTAATAACTAACTCTTAAATATTTTATTAATGAGTGATCATGTACCTCCTACTGCTGTTTCTGAATTATTCGGTTATGTTTTTACGTGTTAGATGTAATCGTGAAATATTGAAGTAAAGACTTTACTTAAATAAAAAATGTATTTGTATCTACAGTAAAAAATGCGCAAATTTTATTATTTTTTACTTTTGAAATGTATATAATTAATACCCGACTCTTAAATATTTCTTTTAATGAGTGATAATGTAGCGCCTATTGCTGTTTCTGAATTATTCGGTTATGTTTTTACGTGTTAGATGTAATCGTGAAATATTGAAGTGAAGATTTTACTTAACTAAAAAAAGTATGCGTATCTACAATAAAAAATACGCAAATTTTATTTTTAACTTTTGAGAATGTATATAATAAATACCAGACTCTTAAATATTTCTTTTAATGAGTGATAATGTGGTTAAGATTTTACGTGTTAGATGTAATCATGAAATATTTTCCTTACCAAGTGAATTGCATCAATATTAGAGTGTAAAAAATTAGTATATATATATATATATATATATATATATATATATATATATATATATATATATATATATATATAACAGTTTTTAAAAGTGGAAAAAAATAGACTTACTTAATTTCCTAATTATTTACTTAGTTTCTTATTAAATTTCTTTTCAAATGGCACGTCTTATTTTAAAATCTATTTTGCCTTTGTTACTGTAATGCAAATTAAAAAAAATAATTAATAAGGCTTTTAAGCGCATTACTTAAGGAATGCCCTTAATGATTTTACCTCCGGATTTAGTGGAAAGTTTAAAATGTTTCCAACTATGGAGCTTAATAAGTAAAATGTATTTGCAAAGAAATGAACGTATTATCCAATTTCCAAAAAGAATTTTTAGGTATTTAATCTAAATGTTACACCAAATGTAAAATATCCTTATAACAACCTTAAAATTGTAAAATGTAGAAAAATTGTTAAAATAAACCATAATGAATTTTTAAAAAAGAGTAATTCCACTCTTTCATTGAGAAAAAAAATAAATTTTCTTATTTGATGGTTCTTCCTACAGATTTGCAGATAAAAATTTTTCATATTTATGCAATTAAAAGCAAGAAGTGTCACAATATTAGATGCGCTAAGTGATTTTAGGTTTATTTTAATGAGCCAATAGTACGAAACTAGAAATATTGAATTTGGATGAGTAAAGTTGACGTCTCTCGAATGAAATTATTATAAAGAAATAAAGAATGTATTTAACGTTTTCAATTTATTGTTCGTTTCAAAGCAAAATACAAATTCCTGAATAATGACATTCAAAAACGATGACATTTTATGACATTCAATATTTTATTTTTTGAAGGAAATAACTTGTTATTCCATAATAATGAAATATTCAAAAATAGGAATATTTTCCACATTTGAAAAAATGAGATATTTAAAAACCTTGTATTGTTTAATTATTCATTATAATTGATCGTGAAAGAATGTAGATAAATATCAATATTAGTAAATTCATTATTATTAAATTCAACATTTGTGAATTTATCTACAATTAAAAAACAATGTTTTTGTCTTCCACCGTCACATTAAAATGTATTTACTTATATATGAAGTCAATTTTGCTCGTTCACAAATATTGCTTAAAATACTTTAGTTTTTGTTTTGAAATATACTCTAACTCACGAAATGAATTTTTAAATTTATCTTCATTTCAAAATTACTTACTAAATAATTCTTAATTTCTTACTTTATTAATAAATTCTTATTCTACATTAAATTCTTAATATGTAATAAACTTTAAAAGTATAAATTGGGTGTCACAATTTCCATATCTTCACCTGTATCTTACGATACACATGTCGGATTAATGACGAAGAGTGGTTCTGCATTCTTTATTATTTTTCTTTTCAAGTCAAACTTAGAAAGAAAAATGTTGAAGAAAGTACATGCTTATGTTCACGACGAAAGTACTTTCATTCGATAGTACCAACTTTTGTCATTTTTCTTGCGACTAAAAATGTCACATGAAAAATGACAATAGTAGGTTATAAGGAATATCGAAACTGAGATTTTAAGTGATTTAGAATAATTAAAGTGGATGGTGAGGGGTGGTAAGATCTTATATTTTAAGCTTGCTTACAAAATACAACAAATTACAGAATCCTTCAAAATCTGGTTTTTCACTATCTAAATTAAAAATTTTACAAAGCATAAGCTGATAAAGTTCAGTATTCCCAATGTCTTTATATATATCCTATTGCTGCTTTTCCTGGGAATATAATTTCAGTGTCTTTCAACCTTAATATTGAAAATATTTTCAACCAATATCCGTTTTGCATTTTGCGTGCAATTTATGCATTTTGCAAAAAACGGAATTTTTATAATTTTCAGTGCATATAATTTTCTTTTATCACAATATAAATCACGGTAGGTTATGCATCCTCATTACCTACCGTAAACTATAGTGTGATAAAAAAATAATTACTGGTATATAATATCTTGTGTATTTGACAATTTATATGAATTTTTTTAAATTTTAATTATCTAACATTACATTGGTTTTTATGCACCCATGATTCTTGAAATAAACACGTAACTGAAAAAAGGGATTCATTAAAAAAAAATTGCTTTAAATTTTTATTTAATGGACATATGAACCACAAATCTATAAAAACAGTATCAAATATTGTGGGATTTTTCATTTTCCAAGTCTAGGTTCGTAGGTTCAAATCCCACCTTATGCTTGGACACTTGAAATGTCTCGGAAGGCAATATAATCTGTTAGAATATTGTCTACTTAACAATTCTTGTTGTGTTGTTACTAATGACACTTAGACAAGCCAAGCTCGCTATGCCTTGGCTATGCGAATTTAAGTCCATTGGGAGCGTCTTTCGTTTTAATCAGAGCATCATGAAGGTGAAAGTACGACTTTGCTCTACACACATGCCATAGGGACCCGTTTATAGGGCAGAGAACCAGTCACACCTCATTCATACAAGGAAAGGACATTTCCTGGTAATGTTTGGACAACATTAATGAGGGAAGTTCCCCCCCTTCGGCCGGATCCTCATTATCATGGCCCTCCCCTGCTCCTTAAGTGATTAGCAATCCATCAGTGTCATTATCCCCCTCTCCCCATATGATCCATGTTTGGACCACCCCGACCAATGCCTATGGCCTTATGAGCTTACAACTTAAATAAAAATTGTAATTAATGAGATAACAAAATATCAAGAATTCATATAAAAGATTTCCAAACTGAGACAACGCATTTCTGAGGAATATTAAGAATTTATTCATATACATATATATTATGCATTAAATGATTAACTACAAAATTAATATACTCTTGCAATTTTAACACTACCTCACGTAACATAAATTATTGTATAATGTAAATTAGCATAAATAATGAAATCAAATTGTTTTGCATCTATAACTAGTGTAAATACCATTCAATATTTAAGATCATTCTAATGGGAAATAAAAGCTTAGTATTTATGTCTCCCCAATTGTGAAATTAATAGTTGAGCAGCTTATAGATATTTGATAATAAGTTAGTAATAAAAATTGTAACTGTATGAATTAAATACTCAGGTATACGGAACTGCACCTTATATTTTATAATGTATATATTCAAAGAAATTATCTTATGTTTTCATCTTATTTTGTATTGTATATTTTACCCATATCCAAGAAAGCTTGTCTTGTTTAACCAGACAATTGTAATTTTATTAATTGTAATAACCTAGAATTGCGTTTATCCAAGATATAATAGATCCAGAATTGTACATAATTATTAACTACAACTAGAAATTTGTTATTTTATGAGAATTTGTATTTGGTATTATACAGGCTAAAGACAGGTATATATTCCCGATGTATATTTTCCTTTGCTTTTGTTTTCTAATAAAGAAAATTTAGGTAGATATGCCGTACGCGAAAAAGATGCAGGAATCGGATCTACCATGATGCGGACACTGGCTCGACCCAAAGTCCATCACCTTAGATCCCAAATCCCAAATTTAGGAAATAATTTCTTTAATTATCAAATTTAAAATTCCTTCGTTAAGACTAACACATATATTTTAGGTACACTTTAATTCACGCATTAAATTGTAGATATACGCGGTGAACACGGGTGCTCATCGCGCATACATGACAGCCACTCGTCCCTTGGACAACATTGTTCACAGCGGCATTTTTGTCAAAGATCGTCCATGAATGATTACACATTTGAAACTGGTTCCCGGAGAAAAGTAAGAAATCAATTTAAATCTCTCACTGAAACTAATAGCTTAACACTTTCCTTCCCCCTTTTCCCTGCCTAACTGGCAGCCGAATGGTTAGCGCTCTTGCCTTCGGTTCAACAGTTCGTGGGTTCGAATCCCACCTTGGGCATGGATGTTTGTAGTGGTTCGGAATCCACTTTAAACCTTAGGTCCCGGTCTAATTTAGCCCTCGTGTGCAAAAAATGACCGTTGAGCGACAAACAAAGCAAACCAACCTCCTTTTTCCCAAGACAATGGACACACAAATTTCTTGTCATTCCACAAATGATGAGGAATGTTTTTCTTTTGGATGGAATAATGTGAATTTGTTTTAATTATCCAACTTTGAAAACACCTCCCAACAACCCTTCTTCTGCTTCGAGTTGGGTTTGTATGTCATTGGGCACCTCTGCTTTTATCAGCATTTTGTACTATTAACTCCAAACCCAATGTTTCCTAGTTCCAGTTGCTCGGGTCACCCACTTTATTAATAAAGTCCGATAACCCTTTAATGGAGACTAGGTGTAACTCTCTAGTATGGATGATGCCTAAAGAAGTTAATCTAGGGAAGGCAAGAGCCTCGCATTCATCAATGATATGCTTGGCCGTTTTCTCTTTTGTATGACATTTCCTGCAGATAGGGTCTTGCTGAAACAGTCCCATTTTATGGAGGTGTTTTTTGAAATTGTAGTGCCCAGTTATGAAGCCTACGATTAAACGTATCTTCTGCCTACAGCATCTTAGAATTTCATAGGCAATCCTCGCTGATGATCCACAGATCATACTTTTAGCGTGGGTTTGACCAGGAGTGTTGAGCCAAGGTTCATACATCTTCCGTTTTTCCAATGTAAGAACATGGTCTTTGCGGTTTTCAAATTGATCCCACAAAAAGGCCCAACAACCCTTCTGAGTTTCAAATTCATTTCAGCTGTCCTCTGTTTTGTTTCCCGCCCCCATAAACAGGAAAATGTAATTTTAAATTCCACCTTTAAAAACTACTGGGAAGGAAATGTATAATTTGTCTACGTTATTACTTTTAATCTCAGAATTATATTTTAATTTCATTGCGGATTTATGAAATACAGGACCAAATTATTCATATTGTTTTCTCATATTTTCATACAATTGAATCAGTTGTTTGAAAAGAAAAATGCTATTTATATTTATTTTATATGTAAAATCAAATTATTTAATTAACTCTTGCTATATGCATTTCATATTTTATTTTAAAAATTACAATTTTATGTAATTTTTTTCTTCAACTTAAAGGTTAGAATGAGTTTTGTATTGAAATATATTTATCAGTTTCATATTTTTAACCATATGGTACGATTTTATTCAAATTAATATGTGATCTAATCTTATCGTTATTTTAAATATTGTTACAAAAATATTATATAGGATTTATAAATAAACAAATACAGAATCTCTTCGTTTAAAATTTTTTTAAGTATTTAAAATCTTAGCTATTCTGCAATCCAAAAACGGAAGTTAAAATTAATAAACATATACTATCTGATAAAAATATGTGAATTTGAAACGTTCTCCTGAAAGAAGAATAAGTACATTTTCTCAGTAACTTCAAGAATAAAGACGGTGCATCGTGTCCATTTTTGGAATTAGCCATAAAACCCAACCTATCAAAAGTAAATATCAGAGCCCAACTCAGCCTAATTTGGTCCCGGGCAAAAATTTCTTTGAGGAGCGGGGGTTCCTCTGCTAAACAAACTTTTTATTCGATTTGGAGACCGCTTTGATAGGGAGCTCAGGGCAACTGCCCCACATGCCCCTGCCCTCTGACAGAAATTCTGTTTGACCTGTAATCACCATAAGTATAGTTCCAGTATATATGTGTGTCGTTATCTATTTGCTTAGAGGATTAGCAATATTTTTAGTAGAGGCGAGAAGTAGATTCAGTTGCCAATAAATATAAAGTGAATCTAATTTTTTTCAACTTTGTGTTTTTAAATCTAAGCAAGACTTCAACGCAAAGACTTCTCATTCAGATTTACAAAAAATGTAAATCAAGAACAAAACATATCTTTGTTAATATTTTTTAATAATGATAAATTAAAAGAAAATTAATAAAATATTAATTATTGATAGGTTGATTGGAAAATTGAATACAAAAAAATTAATTGTAAACGTGTGATTTGTTTGTAAATTCAAGAAAATTTTTCACTAAGCTCGTAATCTACGGCCAAGCATATCATTTATGAATGCGAGGCTCTTGCCCTCCCTAGATTAACCTCTTTAGGCATCATCCATACTAGAGAGTTACACCTAGACTACACTAAAGGGTTATCAGACTATATGAATAAAGTGGGTGACCCGAGCAACTGGAACTAGGAACATTGGGTTTGGAGTTAATGGTACAAAATGCTGATAAAAGCAAAGGTGCCAATGACATACAAACCCAACTTGTAGAAGAAGAAGAAGCTCGTAATATAATGGTTCGATTCCACAGTTTGTGTGTATGAATCTTATCTAGGTATTAGATGTTTGTAATGATTTGGAATCCAATTATATCAATAGGTGTGGTTTATGTAGCAATCGTGTGTGTGCAAACAATGAGCTTCGAGTGAAAAACCTAACCAAGTAAATTTTTTAGGCAAAGCCTTAAAACTGTATTTATTTCATTTAATATATATGTAAAATGATTCTTTGTGATTATTTTATGTATTTCAGCACTAAAAAGAAAGTTTTCCGCAATTGCCAATTTACTGACCTTTTAAAATTTACATTAATGTAAATTAGTGTTTTTCAGTAAACATCAAAATTAAGTCAGATTCATAATGTTGTAAGAAATTGTGTTTTTTTTAAAAAAATTGTTATATATAATTTAATTCAAAATTTGAAGTTTGAACAAAAAGCGATCATTACTGTAAATTGAAAACTTAAGGCATAATATTGCTTAAATACTCGCGGGAAAAAAACGAAATAATTATGATGTATATTTTAGACGTTCCATATATCATAAACAATTGAGTAGTTGTAGACTAAAAGCTCTGAGCAGTCAAATGGTTAGCACTCTTGGCTTCAGTTCAACAGTTCTTGTGGGTTCGAATCCTACCTTGAGTATCGATGTTTGTAATGGTTAATCCACTTTAAACCGTTGGTCCCTGTCTAATTAGCCCTAATGTGTCAAAAGTGACCGTTGAACAACAAACAAATCAAACGTAGACGGGTATTTTTTTCAAAAAGTAGAACATTTTTCTTAACATAAAAATCCTAATGACGTTTATCATTAATAAAACAAATTTCGCTTACATTTTTGTAAACACATATTTAAATAAGTTCTGCATATAACAAATATTTCCTGAAAATTACTTAGATTTTAATATCAAATCTTGTGTTAAACTATTTTAAAAAACTTAACATAAAATTCATTAACTTTTTAAAAATAGATTTCTGTAATTGTTTGATTTGTAATTTTGAACCATGTTTAATGGAATTAGTAGCGTTACTTTTATTAATAGCAATTTATTATTATTTTATTAATCGCAATTTATTATTAATTTATTTGAAATGTAAATAAATTCATGGCGTTTACTGAAGTTACTACAGTGCTGCTGCAAAATTTTAACTGAATTAGCAGATTGTAATCTGTTATACTTTAAATATTCTACAGTTTATCATCTACAGCAAACGTTAAATGTTCAATAGGATACCATTCATCCATTTGTAATCTTAACTATCTGCGTGTAGACAATGCAGTCCTTTGGTATTGTGATGTTGCATTAAAGGACACAGTTAAAGCATGAGGGAGTTACTAGTACTTATTGAAAATATGTCCCAGTTATTTGCTCTTTTTTATACTCTTCTACTTAAACTTAATGATATTGCTTGCATATTTGTGTGATAAACTACTTATATCGTCTGCTATGACCATCATCAAGATAATTGTATTTTTTACCAAGGTTACTTGGAGTGTTAGGATAATCTGTTTTCACAATTTTATTTAACTCATTTCTATTTTTAATATTTAACACATGTCATCTCCCATAGGGAAAATTTTGTAAATGTTTTGTTGTTGATGTTATATTTCTGTCAAATGCTTAATTTAAAATATTAGAGAGCTATTGAAATTTAATTTTGTTATCAAATTACGTGACAATTCTGTCACACCTGATATATTACGTGATGGAGCTATACCTGATAACCTAAGGTACAGACCAGGTGTTCCATTGGATATGTCTTTGAAGTTTTGAAGCTTTAATTCTGAAAATCTTGTCAAATGGTTTCTATTAGAGAGTTCAGTCAATAGAATTTATTTATGTCAAAGTTATATATTTTAAAGGTATTAGTGACAGCAAAGTGAAAATATAATTTGAGTTTCATTACTGATCAATTAAAATTTCGTTTTCGATCTTCAGAAAAATGAATTATTTTTATTTCTAAAATTATTTCCACTTATTGGTCAGAGAGTAGAAAGAGTCACTCTTAAATCACCATGAAGGGGAACGGGGCAGTTTCTTTGTTAACCTTTTGAGTCCGATGTCACCGTTCCAAGAAACTGCTCCTTCGGCGACGCCAGAAGATGACATTTCCTACCCCCTCGATAGAAAGGAGAGGGTCATTTTCACCTCACAAAAGTGTTGAAGATTTCCTCCTGCGAATCTTTATCTTTTGAGGGTAAGACGCCGCATTAGCTCTGCCATAATTTTCACAAAAATATAAATGGATTTACCATACATGCTATACTTATCGATAAGCAATCGATTTTGTTTTCTTTTCATTTCGTTGTTTTACATACCAGTCACTCTGAACTTCCATCCCACACAAACAGAAACTCTGATGTCCCTGAATTTTTACGACAACTGGCTCTTGAGGTCATAAATAGTGTCCCAAGTGATGCTACTGTTATGTATACAGATGGTAGTTAAGACGAGTCAAATGACACTGGGAGTGGCATCTATATTGTGAACCCTGCGGTACGGCTATCTCTACGCAACCCAGATAACTGCTCGGTCATTAGGAGCGAATTAATTGCTATTAAGGAGGGATTAAACACCATTCTCCACTCCACAGACTCCAGTGAATTGGATTTTTCCAGATAGCCGCAGCTCAATCCAACATCTACAGGACTGAAAACGTGTAAATAATTTTGTAAGCATCCAAATATTCAATATGCTTTAAATTCTTTCAAAGCGCAGGCAGGTCCACCTCCAGTGGATCCCCTCCCACGTCAACATTCCTGGAAATGAATCAGCGGATACCTTAGCAAAAAGAGGCTGCTCTGCGACGGCCACTACTGATTATGACTTAACTTTTGAAGAGATTTTCTCCGTGTCGAAAATTAGGTCCGGAAAGTCTGGCTTTCTGCTCCAGCCCATCCCTGGTTCAGTAGGTCAAAACCAGGAGGAACATTACATTTTGAGGATGGCAGACAAAGACCAAACGGCTATCACAAGACTTTAGTGGACACCTGAAATGCATGTCCATTGAATCCGACCGTAAAGTCTTTACAACGTGTCCCAAGTGCCATATGCTGCCGGCTTCCCCGCATCCTATTCTCGGCCGAGCTGGCAGCCGAATGGTTAGCGCTCTTGCCTTCGGTTCAACAGTTCGTGGGTTCGAATCCCACCTTGGGCATGGATGTTTGTAGTGGTTTGGAATCCACTTTAAACCGTAAGTCCCGGTCTAATTAGCCCTCGTGTCCAAAAAATGACCGTTGAGCGACAAACAAACCAAACCATCCTATTCTCGAATTCTTGGGGCTCACTTTAGAAGATGTTCGCAACAGCCCTCTCCTGGTGCTTGACTTGGCTGGGGGCATGGAACCGTGGATTTGATCTAGCTGCCGCAGTAAAGTCCTAATATATAAAGCCTACCTCAGATCGATAATAACCTATGCTGCTCCAATCTGGGGAGGAGCAGCTGATTCAAATATCAAAGTCTTAGAAACCCAGCAAAGCAAAATTTTTAGACTATTACTAACTCAGAGTTTTACTTTAGAAACCAGCAAATAAGAGAGAACTTGGGAATCCTGCCCCTAGCCCGCTACCGTAAATTTCTTGCTGCCATAAATTATACACAATCAACAATAGTGAGATTCAGGGTATTGAACTTTACAGTCCTTATGACCTAATGCATTTCCACAGGCTCAGAGCAGTGTTAGAGTAAAACCTCTCACCAATATCTCCATTTATTCAAATAATTCCAATCGGAAAAGAAAGAAGAAGAATAATTAATGGAAATCATATCTCTACCTGAATAAAATCCTGTGAGAAACCACATTGTAAATAAATCGTGTGGATCCTGTAAATATATCAATTTTATTTAATCTTAAGCAAATATGGAATTTTTTTCCTTCTTTGTCTTCCGTTGTAAATATTCTAACGGAACTTTGTGTTTATCAAGAATTATTGTCATCAACCTGTGTTTTTTCTTTGTAACTCCTTTGTAAATATTTTAACGGAATTTGTGCTTCAAAGAATTATTGTAATCATCCTGTGTATTCTCCTTATATTTTCCTTTGTACATAATTTTACAGGAATTTTATGTGTACCAAGAATTATTGTCATCATCTAAGTGTCTATTACTAGGATTACTCAATTACTTAGTCCAAAAACACAAGTCA
>JAJQOW010001990.1:0-27585 GCA_037975125.1 Latrodectus hesperus | reverse complement strand
GTATTCCAGTGTGTAACAAATAAGAAGTCCATAGTTGAAGGCGTGTTATAAAAATGTTCATCCCACCAAAGTTTCATAATAGGCGCGTTCTTATGTGCACCCCCTACATATATTAAATAATTATATTTATATAAATATATATCCAGTAGAATTTTCAATTATGACTTCTCTGTTTCTGTCTCAGTGATGGTCGAAACGTTGTGGTTTTTTTTATTATTTAAATCGTGCTTAAATGAAAAAAGTTGGATTACTTGTTAAATGACGAATGCATTTCGAAATATATCAACGCTATCTAAATTCTAGTGTTCAGCTGAAATTAATAATTTTTTCTTGATATTATTTAGGAATTTCTGTGTTCATTGACATTTCTCTAATATAACATTGCAAAATCTTTGTGAAGCCTTTAAAAATGTGTGTAACATATTTTTTGGATTCAACTTTTAAGGAAGGAGAAAAAACCTGTGAAAAACTTTTAAAGTAACATCCCTCTTTAAGGAGGATGCAATAGAAACTTCAGATTGTGAATAAATAAGCTCTTTTCTTAAAGAAATTAATTACTTAAGATATATTACTTACACACACACACACACACACACACATATATATATATATATATATATATATATATATATATATATATATATATATATATATATATATATATATATGTTGTTAGTTATTACAAAAATCAATTGAAATAGAATAATAATTCGTTAGTTTCCTCTAATTCCTTTTTTGAAATTAAACTTTAACATATAATTACATGGTTAGTTCACTTCAAAATTTATTTCAGAATAAATTAGATAGCCTCTCGGTTAATATGTATTGAAACATAAAAAAATTTTCCTGAAAAAAATAAAAAAAAAAATAAATAAATAAAAAATGTTAAAATTTTAAGTTTATTTCTAGATGCACCGTTGCATTAAGCCTTTTTACAATAAAGATATTTGAAGTACATAAAACAAATTCTATAGACTGCATAAAAATAAAATTTCTGGAGAGTAAGTTGAATTGCGGTTAGCAACATTCTTTGAAATACTGCTCTCCGATTGTTCAAATTATTTAGCACACTCTAAATACCGTACACCCTTCCTAATTTGGAGAAATGTATTCACCCCTTTCCCAATGGCTGGAAAACAATAAGGGACGCTACCACTTGTTGATTTACTCTATTTCAGTGGTTATCGTTTCTCTATTGATTTTGATGTGAAGAATTATACACCTACATTGACAACAGTGAGCAGCACGTAGACATCAGAAAGTCTCTTCTTATGTTCATCAGGTATGTGAATTAGCTTAATGGCTGTCACGCAGAAGAAATTTTGGATGACAACACTTTTATCTGTCCTAAATACCATGCCTGATATAATTTGATATGACCTTGAAAACTTTTATTGCTCATTGGTAATTTCTAGCTTCATTATGACGCATAACTCTGATTTTCACTCCAGATGTCTGTTGGTTATGAGGTAGATTTATAACGTTTTGAAATAATCTCTGGACACAGACAAAATTTCTAGAGAGCGAAAGATATTTTATTAAAATTATACAATGAACATACATAAACGATAAATATGAATATCACTAAGCATTATAACTGGAATAACGCATTTCTACATGTAATAATGCTTAAGCAGAATATTCATTGTATTTTCTATTAGTGGTAGTATAATGTTGATATTTCATATAACTTCTTTCAGACTAGTACTTCTTTAATGGATTATGTCATCCAGAGGTCTAAGGGACATATCGTAGATCATTTAATAGAAATATTAAGCATCATTGTCAAAGAAGCTATTTCAAACTTAAATTTATCAGTAGATTAAAAGTAAAATGTTCATCTAAACTTCAGTTGTATTATACATTTCATAATTGATTAAGAAAATTTTTAAAGTTTGGCCTATCATGGCTTCCGTTTTAAATAAGAAAGAGGAAACTCTGAGAAGAAACAAATCTTCCTCTAAAATGTCACTTTAATCAAAGTTAATATTAAAGATGACAGTTATTTTCCAAATTTGTTTGCTTTGTAAAAAGAATGATGCAAAAATAAGAATTTATACTATTACCCCATTTCACATTCCTATTTGAAGCATCCCCAAATTTCTTGCCAAATACACAAAAATAATGATATTTAGTAAAATGTCCAATTAATCTGATCCGCAATTCCAAAGAATGAGAGAAAAATAAACGTAAAAAGCATTATGTATCTTAAAATAATCAAATGTTTTCTGATATCCAAATATAGAATACATCTACAGTTAAATAAAGTGTTTTTCGCAAAATAAATGTCTGAGTGAAATTTTGCAAGACAGAATAGGACTTTAGGTGCGTAAATATTCATTTTTTTATCATTTGAGTTTATTATAGCTTTTAACTACATTCAGAAAAATCTGTAACTTTGCAAATTATTAGATGAACAATCAATCATGAAAGCGAAAAAGAGAATAAATTTTTCAAGCTAACTATTTATATAGTCTCTAACTTAAGGAAATATTTTAAAGAAGATTGAACTGTTATAAGAAGTCAGGAATCATATGCAAATGACAGCTACATATGAAGATCGGTATGCGAAAATAATTGCTCTTCATAGTAAGAATATAATGCAGCACTTGCAACCTTCACAGATTATATTACGTCATTTCAAATGATGGACATAAAAGTTCATGTAAGAAGCACTGATGTCAGAATGCCAAGGTTATGTGTCTACCTTCTTTGCAAAAAAAGAAAATTAGTCCTTTTAATAGATTTAAAGAGCATCAGAACTTTAGCGTACAATAATGGTCTCGTTTTCTCAATATTAAGGATTTGAAACTTAATTTTACGTGTGGTTATAAATCTCTTAAGGGGACTTTCAAAACTAATTTTTTAAAACTTTTATCCAAATTTCTTGAAATTTGGCACAAATATTAAACTTATATCTTTAAGTGAAATTGTGAAATTTAAACTGAAAATATAAATTAAAAAGTGATTTACGACAATAAATGTAAATATAATATCCCATAAATGTTCAATACTTAAAGAAACTCCTGTGTCTTAAATACGGTAATATTCTTTCAATGTTCATAAATAATAATATTTGTATATATATGAAACAATCTAAGTTTAAAAATAACACTTAACTAAATACATTTGTTAAATAAAAATGCTTAAACATATATTATAAAATTTTTCATTAAAATATCACAACAACATTAATTTTGAAACTAAATTTTTAATTTTATATAAAGTTACAGCCAATTTTTTTTAGAAACATTTCAAGAAAGCATCATAACGAACAACTGTAGCATATGTCATGTACATGGAGAAAAAATAATGTGCATGGAGCATTTTACGTTCACATATTTGTCAAAAAATTTAAATCTGAGAAAAACATATTTTAAATCTGTGAGGTACTTGAGACAATAATTTCACATTGAAATATCCTTAAATTGTTTTTTATTGAATGTTTCATTAAAGTATGTTTCATTATTTCAAAAAAAGCCAAAATGTCTTATAAAATTAACTTAATTAATTAAAATTTACATATTGCATTTATAAAATTTTCTCGCGAACATTTGAAAAAAATTATATTATTACATAATATTGCATAGCCCACTGTGGCATTGAGGGAATCGAGAGACTGATCTCCTTGCCCAGAAGGCGATCTTAATTCTGCAGAAACCCCTTGTAAAGCTGAGATTCCATTCATCTAAACTTCAAATTTCTATGGACGATGGTAGGTCTTTGGTGACCGGAGCTCCTGTGCCAGGGGCACGTATCTCCAATATAATTTATTGTTTTGATTAATCTAATTTGTTAATCTAATATGTGGAGTAATTTAATAGCAATTTAATTATTATTATATTTATTTATATTGGATTGGATGTTTAATTTATAGGGGGGGGATCAAACCGGTATTCTCTGGTATGGCCATCTGCATCTATTTGGTAAGTTACCACGCACAGCAAGTATTACTTTATTGTTTCTTTAGAACGGGATATTTACAAAAAGGGGGTTTACAATCTTCAGGTAAAAACCTGGTATTATAACATTTTTCCATGAATATATTTATACAATTTTTTGTAAATTGACAATATAGGCAAAAGGGGTTTTCAATCTTCAGGTAAAAACCTGGTATTATAACAATTTTTCATGAATATATTAATACAATTTTTTATATATTGACAATATAGGCATAAGCCTGTTTGCAGTTAACAGAGAGATATAGTTTTACAGTAGTATGCCAATTCGCATATGTCTATATTAGTTATTAAACAAACTTTATAAGAACATGGTATAATTACAATTATTATCATATTTAGATCGTTTTAAGTACGATCCTTTACTGCTTTATATGGTTAAGCCTTATGAATCATTTTGAAATCATGTTTAATTCACACATTATATATTTGCTTATTCTACTCCAAACAAGCAGAGCTGAAAAAAATAGGCGGAGTTTATATTTTGTGTTCCTGATGGGCATTTTAAACATAGGCAATAAAACAAAAGTTGATGTGATGACATTTTTATTTGCTCATTGCAGGCAATACTAAAAAAATTTGAGATGAATGATGTAAATAATTGTGTTATTCGAAATCATTATATTAAATTTACAATCTCTAACGTAAACACTAAAAATATAATATTTGGCTGCCTTCTTTTTGTATATGTACCAGTTGTCTTATAATTTTGTTTATTATAAAAATAAAAATTTCCCCCACTGTAGTGTAATTGCAAAAGATTTTCTTAATGATTAAGCGTTTAAAACAAGCGCGGCTAACAAATATGGAAAAACCCTCGAACTTCTTTTCGGAATCGCTCTGAAGTAAATACATGCATTACTACGTAGTCTTTAACGTCGAAGGATGGCAAGTTTGGATCATCAAGCGTCTCGAGCCAGAGCTCGGAGCTTCGGCTCACAGAAGATTTTGGCTATGATTAAGTGACTTGGCGATGTAAAGAAAGCGATAAGTTTCTCTGGCTAGGAAGTTTATCTCATTGTTAAACATGGCGCATTTCACAACTACGCTTTCCGTTTTCCTTTAGAAAAATGTATCGATTTAGTATTGTTATATTTTTATAAATATAACAAATTATTAGTTAATTAATTCATCGGGAATATAATTTCTTTGTATTATAAAAACAATGGATGTGTTGTATTGCGTTTACATGATCTTTTCCTCTCTAAAGATTAAATGACTTAGTATTGTTATATTTTCGTAAAAATAAGAAAGAATTTGTTTATTAATTCATTGTGAATATAATGTCTATGCATTATTAGAACTATTAATTATTTATTCATAAATAATTTACTATTGTTTATAAATATGTAATTTGTTATGTTTATTAAACAGATTATGCATAATCAAACATAAACCCTTTTGACATTATTGCAAACAAAGTAGCTGAAAAATATTTTATACGAAGTTTCTACTTAAGAAAGAATTTTATTTTTTGAAATTTATTTAGCTTGATATCTTGATTTATCTAAAGGAAGAGAAGAATTGTAGTTAATATTATATGATTCATTGTTTCTTTACAAAAACATTTCTCCTAATTCAGATTCTTTATTTTAATCACTGTTCAAATTCATCACCATCATGAGAACAGTATATTTTTTCATCATGTACATACTCACTGGGTACCTTCTGCTGAAATAGTTTTCTTCGAGAACTCATCTCTTTCATTTTCAGTTAATTTTATATTTGTACACTATTCTTTAGAAGTAAAACGGCTAACAAGAATAGGAAAATAATCTGGAGCTCAAAATTGAGCTGCTTATGAAAAAAGTTTTGAAGTAATATTTGTGGCTTTGGGCACGGAGTCATCCCAATGTTATATGAATTCTGAGAAATTTAGTGAAAAAAATTTATTTAGTTTCACCCTCAGATTTTTACATACGATATTTTATTCCCATTTATATTGATATTATCTTTATTAAAACACAAAAATCAGAATGAAATGTTATATGTGTGTCTTTTTATTCATATAAATGAAATTTATAAATTTTCCTGTTTTTAAAGAATATAAACCTTTTTGTATTTCAAATAAATGAGTCGCATTCTTAAATTGAACTACAGATGTTCAATATTTACAACTTGTGATATATCTAATTTTGAATTTTTAATTTAAAAAATAGACGATGTACACACTAAATAGCAAAATGTTTTTATTCAGCGGTTTTTTTATTGAAATTTATATTACATACAAAGTTTATTAAAACAAATCATGTGTGCAAAAAATGCTTTACACAATTTTTATTTTGAATTAACATATATTTTAATTTTGGCTTTGGAAAAAAACTTGAGATGCTAATTTATAATTAAAGCATGTTAGTGTCAAAAACAATTTATTCAAATTAATTTTATCATGGGAATACAGAAATAAGAAGGAAACGTGATAATACAATTCACACTTCTTTGTTACTTTCATATTATCACATCCACCTTATCTGCGAAAAAATAAATGTCTTCAGCACCATATAAAATACAAATAAAGTTGTTATCTATTTCTATTTTAAATATGGTGCTAAGATATAAGCTAACTATTCCGCTTTTCCTTCATATTTCGAAAAAATATTACAACTTGCAAACATATATCAGCAAATCGACTAACACTAACCTCGTTTCAAATTAGACCGGGGAATAAGAAACCATAGGGTTACTAATATTAAGTCTGAACAATAGTCACATTTTACACCGCCAAATTATTGCAACTATTCTCTTCAAGTGCGCATGCGTTAGAATTCCCATTTGGAGCCGACGTTCCGGGCCCGATCTCGAGACGCTTGTGTTTGGATCTAAATAATGTGAAACTCTAATAATAGCTATTGTGTCTTATTAAGCGTGGTGAATAAATAAAAGGTGACAAAAGTGTGTAATGCGTTGGCTGTTTCTGTCTTCATGTCATGCAGTGAAATACTATTAATATATTTTCATAAATATTACAAAGTATTAGTTAATTCAATCGTAATAATTGTGAATATAAATTTTTAGATTATTAGAACGATGTATTTTTTTAAAATTTATAGCTGCATTTAACAAAATATAGAAACAGTCATTAATTTTAATTATTGATTAATGTAAAATTATTCTTTATTTACACATTATATTATAAATTTATTATGTATATAACATAACCTTTTTGACATAATTATGTACACAGGTCGACAAATGGATAAGGGATCCGAACGAATCTCTTCCCGAATGTTGGCTGTTGAATTTACATCTGTTACTCCCATTTTCTAAATTTTCACGCATGCGCAGTGAACTTTGCTCTTAATTATTAGCCTTTTTTTTTTCATTTCACTTGCAGATTATCAGTGAATACGTGTGTGTTTTAATCTTACTTGCGACTTTATATTGCTATTCTCTTTTCATTTATAGATATAGGAAGTGATTCTTATAAATTATATTTCGCTGTACGTGTTAAATTATAAATCTTATTTATAATTATAAAAATTAATATTCTGTTTATTTTTCAAACCACATGTTTAATTGCTTTTGTGTCGATCCTTGTTATGATGAAATGTGTCTTAATAAGCATTATGTTTTCAGGAGTGTGAAGTGTTGTATAATTGTAAAAATTAAATAATTTATTTGTCTTACTATAAGGAATGTAATTGATGCTGCGGTGTGTGGGTTTCAAATTATTTTTTATATAAACTTGATGTTATATGGATTCGTGGTGTATGTGCATACTTCTTTGTACAAAAATCAAACATTATTTTTATTGATGCTGTTGGTTTTTTTATGGTTAAGAGATGTGTAAATTATATAATAATTAATCACTCATATGACTCCTTTTAAATTATTTATTATAGACACAGACAAATGTAACAAAGGATATGGGGATTAATTCCTGCTCGAGAGACATAACTGTTCTCTTCAATTTCTTAACTACATCTACGTTCGAAAACAATATCACGTGACGAGCGCGCATGCGCGAACATGCCGCCCGCTATTGCAATGTGAAACATATTAACAAACAATATTTTCACACAAGTAAATAACAGTTAAATATAAATTTTACAAATATAAATTGCAATAATTTTACATATTGTAAACTAGTTAATAACATTACACAAATATTTGAAATGCACAGTACACAAAGTAAACAATCAGCAATACAAGAGAGAAGGATAGTGATAAATTAATTAAACTTATCTTTTTGAACAAAACATTAAAAAAAATTTTCATTTTTCTAAAGGCAAAACACATAATTTGGATATTGGTCTTTTAAATATGCCAGATTTTGTTCTGACGTCCACGACACGAATATTGTTATCTTTACCAGGATATGTCTTAATAATGCGACCTAAAATCCATTTAGAATTAGGTATATTTTCCTCCCTTAAGATTACCATTTCCCTAATTTTTACATTTTGTTTAGAAAACATCCACTTAGTACGTTGTTGTAAGGTGCTTAAATAAGATCTATGCCAATTTTTCCAAATCAATTGTACTGCCTTTGTAGTTCTTTGCCATAAGTTTAATCTGTTTTCACAGATATTTACCAAGGTAGGTTCTACAATTGAAGTAAGAGATCTTCCTATTATAAAATGTCCAGGAGTCAAGATGTTTAAATCCTCTATATCTGAAGAGAGAGGAGTCAAGGGACGTGAGTTGAGCATTGCCTCAACCTGAACTAAGACAGTCAAAAATTCCTCATAAGTAAAATTAGAGTTGCTCACAACACGTTTAAGATAATATTTGATAGACTTCACTTCCGCTTCCCACAAGCCTCCAAAATTTGGAGCTCTAGGAGGAATAAATTTCCATTCAATGCTCTCTTCCGATAAAAATTTAGCTAAAGTTTCTTGTTTAAGCATTCTATTATGAAGTCCTCTTAGTTCTTTATTTTCGCCAATGAAGTTGGTCGCATTATCTGAAAGGATTTTTGAAATTTTTCCTCGTCTTGCTATAAAGCGTTTAAGGGTTGATATCATTGACTCTGAAGTAAGGTCTGATACAATTTCCAAATGGGTTGCTTTAGTTACAAGACAAACAAATATACAGACATAAATTTTAGTTAAGGAACCCTTTCTTTGGTTTTTGTTTTTAATAAAAAAGGGACCACATAGATCTATACCTACAGAGTTAAATGTAAAATCTGGATTAATTCTTTCCTTTGGAAGGTTACCCATTTTTTGATTACATATTTGAGGATTTGCTTTAAAACATGTGAGACAATCATGTGTTAGTTTTCTACATAAATTTCGACCATTTAAAGGCCAATATTTTTGCTTCAGCTGAAACAACAAAGTTTGAGGCGCAGAATGCAAATATTTTTCATGATAGTATTGAATGATCAATTTTGTTAATTTACAGTTAGAGGGCAATAAGATTGGATGTTTATTACAATAACTTAATGAGGAATTAGTTAACCTACCTCCAACTCGAATTATACCTTCTCGATCTAGAAAATGGGATAAACTTTTAATCTTACTTGATGTAGAAACAGTTGCATTTTTTATGACATTTGAAGTCCTCTTTTTAAGAAATTTAAATTCATCTTTAAGTTCAGCTCTTTGAGTTTCTTTGATTAAGAACATTTCTGCATACCTTAATTCGTCAGAGGTTAGAGGTCCTACTGATTTATTCTCAGGATACTTGCAGTCTTTGAAGAACCTGAAAAGATAACTTAAAACACGAAAATTTTTAAAAACTTATTACTAATTTGTAATAGTGTTTCCATTAAGCTGGAAGAGTTAGAAATATATAGAGTTATTTTTAAGTCACTAGTTAGTTCTGTCTGTTGCACACAGTCTTTTTTCATTTTACAAATATATTTTTCTTCTGGAACTACAGGATTCTCTTCTATAAAGGGTAGATAGGCAACTGACAGGAAGGTTGGTCCATTCCACCAGAACGAACAGTCAACGAGAACATCAGCATTGGCTCCTCTTGATATAGCATCAGCGGAAATATTTTCCTTTCCTGGGCAGTAGAACCAGGAATTGATTTCAGTCAAAGATTTTATCTCCTTTACTCGATTCGCAACAAACTGTTTCCAGCGGTTAGTGGAACCCTTGATCCAATACAATGTTATTTTTAAATCAGTCCAGTAATAAATTTTGGATGAAACTTTACAGTCTATTAATTTTTGACCGCATTCATTAATCGAGACGCCAAGAAAGCTCCGAGAAGTTCGAGTCGAGGCAGAGAAATTTTCTTCAGAGGAGTAACTTGACTCTTTGATGCTATTAGGTTCACTTGAATTTCATTTCCATTTATTACTCGCAAATAGACGGCAGCACCATATGCCTTTTTGCTGGCATCACAGAAAGAGTGTATTTCAATCACAGTTGAATCTGTAATACAGGGAATATTTAATCTTGGAATCTTTAACTGTGCCAAGTTTGGCAGCTAATCGCACCATTGAAACCATTCCTTTTGAAAATCAAGAGATAATGGTTCATCTCACTGGATTTTCCGAAGCCACAATTCTTGTAACAGGCACTTAATTCTTACTGTAAATGGAGCCAATAATCCCAATGGCTCAAAGATTTTTCCAATGGCTTGTAAAATGAAGCGTTTGGTGTTCTTTCGGTTTGATAAAATTTTCATCAAACCTTGGATGTCAAAGATTAAACAATCTTCTGTTGTGTCCCAAGCCAGGTCAAGTATCTTTGTGGAATTTGATGCCAGGCTAATAGATCTCTGAGGAGATTGTACACCAAATTCTTCTTTCTTCCATTGTTCCATCAATTCACAATCATTAGTGAACCATTTCCTCAAGTTCATATTGGCTTCATACATTATGGCTTTGGCTTCACGAGAAATTACAAGAACATCATTTAGAGTATCTCCAGAAGATAAAAGGTCGTCAACATAGATACTTGTATCTATAAATCCCACAGTGATTGGATATTTATTTTTAAATCATTTTAAATGTTTCTTGATGGTAGCTGACAACAGAAATATGCTGGCATTTACTCCGAAAAGAACGCGCTTGAATCTGTAAATCTGGAGATTGCGTTTTCCATTTGCTTCTTCAAACCACAAGAAGCGCACTGCATCTCTGTCCTTTTCTGACAAAGAAACCAGCAGAAACGCTTTTTCTACATCAGAGAAGATGGCAATTTTATTCAATCGAAATTGAATAAATAGATCAAAGAGATTTGGGTTCAAATTAGGGCCAGTCCATAGACAATCATTCAGAGAAAGTTCATCATTTTCGTGTGAGCTGGCGTCAAACACTATTGATTTTAGTCGTAAGTCTATCTTCTTTATAGACTGCTTGATGTGGTAAATAATATATGGGTTTGTCTACGACTTGAGCTTCATTTTCGTCAACCCGTTCGATTATTCCTTTCCTCAGATAGTCTTTTAAAGTATCATTATATTGAAGGCGTAGCTCTGGATTTGTACAAAGTCTTTTTTGCAACGATAAAATTATTGTTCAATATTAAATCTTTCCAGTCCTTTTTCCAAGATAAAATAACTTGGTAACGGCCATTTTGAAAGGTAGTTGTTTCTTCAAATATCTCCATTGCTTTATCACCTTCCGAAAGTTTGGGGTCTTCGTGTTCTATTCCAATAAATTCGAGCTCCAAAAATTGTTTCAAAGTATCATCTATCGTTTCGAAGTCTTTGACAAGACAACACAATACCTTATTAGAAGATTGGGTATTGTTTAGAGTCCCAGTGACTATCCATCCAAACACAGAATCACACATCAGAAGCTTATCATTAACATTAAATATATTGTGCTTTAGAATTTTAAAAAATAATTCAGCACCAGTCCATGTATTGTAAAAATCAGTCCATGTATTTTTCTTGTGGGTCAGCAAGCTTAATAAAGTTAGGCTAAGTGATTGAAGAAATATCCAAACGAGAAGTTGGTGTTAAATCTGTAATTTTCGGAACAATAAAAAAATCTGCATTTTCTACAAAACTTTCTTCGGAATTCGAGATAACTGAATTTATCTTTTATTTTATATTGTAAGATAACCCATTTAATCCAGAAAAAGTGAGCATTAATAATTTTTCTTTTATTTCCCACCATATCAGCGTATTCATTTGTTAAACAATTAATATTCGAGGCTGAGTCCAATATGTATCGTATTTTAATTTTCTTTTAAAATTTATCTTCAAGTAAAATATTGACCATACTAAGCAAAACAGAATTGTTTTTCTCAGATGTATTATTCAAAGACTGAAGGGAAGAAACAGTCTCATCTTTATTTATTATATTATTCTTAGGCGCCGATGAATTCGCTCACACTTGAGCAAAAGAAGTACCACCTGCTTTTTCTTCGAATGTCAAACCATCTGGGCCGCCATCTTTGGCCACACTTTTTTCGCTATGAAGCAGTGAATGATGGCGTTTAGAACACACTAAACAAGGCATTTTAGAATAGCAAGAACTAAGTGTATGATTTTTATTAAGACAGTGCAAAGTATTTTCTCTTTCACTATTTCGAATCTTTTGTTAACATCTAATTTTTGAAAATTAGGGCATTTATTCAAAGAATGATCATCCGTGGTACATATTCATATTAGTTACTAAACGCATGAGGAAAAATTGGTTAGATTTTAAACAATAGAGACGATATCAATAACTGTGGTTATTTGTATAAAAAATGAAGAGTAAATATGAAACTGTTCTCAATATTCACGAGGCATGGCATTTACGAATTTAGCTTTACAGGAGGTATAATAGGGTATTTGGTATTACTCCATCCAGCCAATGGTTTGCTTATTTAATATTCATTTTATATTGCTAAAATATAATTAAAAATTTCCTTTCACACTTTTTTTCTTATTTGAATATGATATTAATTTAAAAATAATAATCTCTTTTTTTATTCAAACATATCTGCGAAGAAAACTATAAAAAATCTTGTAATGGTATAGCAACATGAAGGAATTTATACACTGAAATTAGTAATGAAAAAATGATATGTTCAAGAATTCCTTTTCCTACTTGTATATGATAAATCTAGATTCCATAGTTCAGTAGCTTCATGTTTTTTGCTGTAAGATCAGAAAAGTGAAGCATTGCTTTGCCACTGGCAGCGACTGTTTAAGGCTGACCACATGCAGTTCCTAACCGGATTATTTGAACTCAGTGAATACCTCTATCTATGTTAATCTGGGATACCGAATGGCTGAGGATAGGAGGATCTCAAAACTACAAGGAGTTGGCAAGTGTTCCTTATCCGAAAACCTTATGTACATTCCGGACTCATCTGCTTTACTAATAAACTATTAAAAAATGTCTTATTTAGGAAATGAATCTGTGACTAAACAAATGTCGTGCATTGGCTAAAAAATTCTCATATTTTAAGCCTTCTTGAATTGCAGCAATTTAAAATTTTATTCACTAAAACTAGTACCTTTTATTATTTAAGCAATTATGAAATATTACATGAGTTTAATAAGGAATAATTGCCTTACAGTTTTCCCGTCAATATTTATAATATCCTTAATATATAGTTTATTATATTATTTTCTATAATTAAGAGAAATTACTTTCTGTGATAAAAAAATTTAACATTATCTGAGGTCAATTTCAAAACCTTCATTTAGATTGATCATTTATATGAAATCGACTTGTAACCATAAATAAGAATGCTTTATATTAGATTCTGAATAGATCTTCATGTTCAAATCGGAACCATGACATGCCAAATTTATCGGTATATCATTCTGGAACAATATGTCCATTTGTATAGGTTTGTCGTGGGATCTGAATTTGTGTTTATGGATTACAATGCCCGTATACAATGTAATAATACGTCAACGGCTGACATCAATAGGGGGATATTACATGTATGGAATGCTCAACATTCTCATCGGACTTGAATCCGGTGGAACATGCTTGGCAAATGAATCGCATCCCATCAATTAATTTTCACACCTGTACAGGACCTTTGGAAATCATTGCTAGCTGAGTGAAGCTTTCTCTCCCAAGTGTAGCTCTATAATGTAATCCTTAGCATGATGAAGACACTACGATCATTAAATATCATACAAACAACGTACCGTACAGTTTTTGTGCTGTTAGTGCTCAAGGGAGCTAAATTGTAGTTTGTATTCCTAGTAGCATATAACATTATCTCTTTCTCAGTTGTTTAATACATGATCTATATGCCTAAATCATATTTGTTTTGTTTCTGTACTTTTAGCTGCTAGTTTTAGCATAATCTTCATTTTCTGGACATGTGTGTTTAATAATATCAAATGAAATAAATATTATTGAATAATTAAAAGTGAATTTAAAAGAATTTTCTGTGATGCTACTTTTTTTCATTATTGTTTAAGAGAATATTTAAACTGCATTTAAATATCAACTTAGTAATATGCTTATTGTTAAACTCACACATAACTGTAAGAGGTAATCCAAGAGAAAGATTTTTTTTTATCTTAATTCCATTCATCTTGAAAATGTTCTTATAAGTAATATTCATAGAAAAAAGATGCTGAAATGCAAACCGAGCCTTGATGCTCTACTCAGTAATGGTATTTTATTTTACTCATTCTCTTCCCCCGATATAAGGAACATGTGCAATTCAAAGTATTCTAAGAAACACTGAAACAATATTGACAAATATTCAAATAAAGCGGATTTTTTTAACGTTAAAAATTTTTCATTAGGTTTGATTTATATAAACATCTTTAAATTAATTGAAATTAAAGATTTAATTTCAATCAAAATCATTCGAAGTTATTAAGAAAGTCATATTTTTCACACACACATACACACACACACTCACAAGTGACAGAATGTTACAAAATTTAAGAAACATATATTGAAGGATTATTAATTAACTCAATATTTTCCTTATCTCTACTTCAAATCTCCCAATTTATTATTTTATGACAGAAGACAATGAAAAATTCCAATGTTAAATTTATAAAATATGTTATTGAAATCATTTAACTTTGTTTGTGTTGTGTGTCTATAATTAATATGCCTCTCGCTATTTTCTTTTTATCTTTCTAAAAGAAAAGAAAACTTTCTTTTAGAAAGATAAAAAGAAAATAGATAAAAAGAAGATAATTGCCATTTAATCTTTTCTGCAATTCAAGTGTGTAACAAATGAGTAGCCTGTTATTGAAGGCGTATTATAAAATTGTTCATCCCACCAAAGTTTCATTATAGGCGTGTCCTTATGTGCTTCCCCTAGATATATTAAATAATTATATTTATATAAATACATATCTATTAGAATGTTAAATTATGACTTCTCTGTTTCTGTCTCAGTGATGGTCGAAATGTTGTGGTTTTTTTATTATTTAAGTCTTGCTTAAAATAAAAAAGTTGTATTACTTGAAAATGAAGAAAGCATATCGAAACGATATCTACATTTTCCAATGTCCAGTTGAAATGAATATTTTCTTGATATTATTTAGGAATTTATATGTTCATTGACATTTCTCTAATATAACATTCCACAATCTTTGTGAAACCTTCAAAAATGTGTGTAACATATATTTTTCGATTCAACTTTTAAGGAAGTTGAAAAATCGATAAAAAAACTTCGAAAGAAACATTCCTCTTTAGGGAGGATGCAATAGATGATTCCGATTACAAGAAAAGGTCTCTTGTTACAGAAAGTATCTACTAATAATTGAAGTTAATTTCTGGGAATACCTAACTTGAAGGCGCATTCCCTTGTAATAGTTCAAATTACGAAAAGTAACAATTTAGATATATGTAAGGTTTGAAATATCAAACTAAAGTATTCAAGTTTATAATGGTAGCAAATATTAGTTAATTTCATGTGTTTATAAATTTATTTTGGGAGTTATTAATTATTTGAATGAAAGGTGCTATTAAAAAGTGAATTTAGGAGTTAAGCATACTTTTGAAAATTAAGAATTAGAAATTTTAAAGTTAAATATAATAAACTTTATTATTTAATTAAATTTAAATAAGGATACAAACTTATTGTAAATAATAGGAATTTTTTTAATTTCTAACATTTGCAATGAGCACACTACATACGCCGATCACTCTAATTTTGTAGACTTCCGATTACACTTCACTATTCTCAAATGTTAAGCATTAAGCATACATAAGATCATATAAGGAGAGCTATTTCTTACTTCACAAAACCAGAAAATATTTATTCAGAACGGGAAGGATGTGGTCCAAGTTTAGGAGTTTGATCTTTTAAACGTCGAAACGCTCCTACTTTGAAATTCATTGCATTCAAAATTCGAATAAAATATAAATCTGCAATTTCTTATTTAGGAAATGCCCTGCAATCACCTACAAAACCTTTCATTGCATACCAATAATGAAATTATTATTCGCTTAAAATCTACCATTAATCTTCATTACATTCTAATATTAATGTTTTGCATTTCTGTTTTTGGCAACAGCACGTCAAGAATAAAAGGCGTTTTTCCATTCTATCGCCTGATTGTGCTATGCATATTTAATTTTATGACATTTTGGCAAGATGATCAAGAAAAATCTTATGAAACTGTTAAAATTTCAGAATGGTGATGATTTTAAGGATTTTCTGAAGAATGGTTTTAATTTCAGTTACAATGTCTTTTAGATCGTTTACAAATTTAGAGGATAGAACTGTTGTTTAATTTTATGCAGCAACGTTAGCTTAGGTTCTAATAAGCATTGTATATGAAGTTAAGATCTTGCAGAGAAGAAATCGCTGAGACAATATGAAAATTACCGATTGTCTTACTAAACAAATTGCATATTTCACCGGTTTAGTTTTGGATTTTTTACATCGGAAGTTAAAGTACTTATCATCTCATATTAAGCAGCATTTGATATCACTGTAGCTTGCATGGGAGTTTAAGAAGCAAGATATTTATGGGATATGTAGCACTGTGTTTTTCTGTCACTTCCTATGTATTTTTTATCCATGTACTCTAAATTTAAGATTTGGCAGATAAATAAGAGAGCCAATTTCTGTTACTGGTTATTCTGCAAAGAGATTAGAAATAAAAAATTTTTATATTAGCTTTCCTTCCCTTCTGATAATCTTTCATCTGCTTGCCTGTCTTAGTGATAAAGTTATGGCCAGAAAGCGTCTCAGCGACATCATCTATGATGGCTCAATAAGTAGGACCCTATTGAACTTTCTAATGTATTTTCCCTTAGGTATCAGATACATGTAATATTGGACTTATGCTTCTTTTAAAACTTTTTTAGAAGACGATAATCATTGGTAATTTAAGTTAAATCTTAAGTATATTTTTCTTGCTGTGGTGGGCAGTGAATCTTTTTCAATAGTTATGCTAGTTTTAATAGATGGATCTTTCATGTTGTTATTTTCACACATGACAGTATGAAGGGCCTTGGTAACTTCGCCATGATTAAACTCTTCTTCAGAGAGGCGGAATCTTTTTTCTATTTGTTCAACTCTTGTATTCCTTCTGCTCTTGTTCCAGAAATCTTGTTGATTGTCGTTGTGTTCCTTTTTGCTGGAGACATAATAATATTTTCGATATTCTTCTTAAGAAAGTTAATTTTTGGTTTTTATATTATTGCTTCAATTTTTTGTTCTGTCTATTATTTATTCTAAGCTCGCCTGGAAGTTGAATTAACGAAATTATGAGAGGCAAGAGATCTGCTCGCTTGCTGGGATTATTTAGTTTCTATTTTCCTGCCAAGTTAGGCTAAACTTTCATGATGTAATCTATCAACATAGCTCGTTTTATTTATGAATCTTTCCAAAAATCATTCTCAGAAATCTACATAGAAATACTACTTCTCTTCCATGTAAACTTGACTAATGTTATCAAATCACCAACTTCTTGTTCAATCCATGACAAGCGAGACACATTTTTAATTTTTTTGATAATCAGTGCAGCAATCATGCTGAGTCTTCTCAACGGAGATGCAGAGCAGATGAAGTTGATTATGGCTGTATACTTGCAATCGCTATATTTGAATAACTATATTCCATGTTTGGTATCAAATATTTTAATGTTATCGTTTTTAAGTTATGCATATCTATCAAAATGCGATCTATTAAACTTCGTTATGCTATATTGGATTCCAAAATAGCGTATTATAAAGCAAGTTTAAATGGTAGTGACTATGTGATTGTTATAGCTGGTAGAATCGGAAGTGACTATAGGTGGGCGAATAAAAGGAGACAAGATAGTTATTGAATGCAGAAAGAGGAATTTTTGATTTCTTCTGTTCTTATAAGAGGCCTTGTTATTCCTTTAGTTTTAAGATTGAATAAATAAGTCGAGAAAAAGATAATGATACTGCGTACTTTAAATTTTATTATCAATGTTTAACAAGTTAATTTCTATGACAAAATAGCAGTTTCACATAGACATTTTTATTTTCTGTTTTACATTTTAATTATTAGTACTTGAATAATTTTTATTTTAATTTTTTCCAAATAAAATGCTTAAAACATTTAATATTTAACAAATATAACTTTTATAATTTCAGAAAGAATAAATATTTTAGTTTTCATGGAAAAATGTTAACCAGATTGTTATTGTTGTTTGTGATAAAAGGTAACTTTGAAGATTATTTTTCCCAATATTGGTTATTCTATAGTCCCATTACAATTATTTCAAAGCTTTCATTAAATAAATAGAAATCGAATGACATTTTTTTCCTCCCTTTGAATACAACAATTTTTTTTTCCATTTTAAAATTAAAATAACAGAATCGAAATAAAGATTATTTAGAAGAGATGAGAAATTATTTCTCCCTAAACCTATTATAGTAAGTTTTGAAAATACATCAAGTAAATAGGATGCTATGACATTTGCTCGCTACTTTATGAAAAGAATTCTATACTAACTCATTAAATCAAATCATCGATTTTTTTCTGCTATTAAGGAAAAAAAGAAGTGTCCCATGATTAGAATCTGAGACGAGAGACCAAAACCAGTTCAGCTGGCTGGGATATATGTATATATATATATATATATATATATATATATATATATATATATATATATATATATATATATATATATATATATATATATATATATATATATATATATATATATATATATATATATATATATATATATATATATATATAGATATATATATAGATAGATAGATAGATGTATCGATATATATATATAATATATATATCTATATATATGTAAAAACTTGCTTTAAAATTAAAATGCATGAATTTGCATGACTAAATTATATTTGTAAGATTTATAGGATCCCCTCAGCCATTTCTAACTTCATAAATCGATGTCTAGAAGAAAGTCTGGGTGAACAAATAGATGAAATCATAGAGCGAACTAAAAAGGAATCTTCTAAGACGGAAATCATCTCTCAAGAACACCGCCGAGAATTTCGCATACACACTATTAAAAATTAAAATATTTTTTCTTTATATTCATCAAGCTATGTATTGTAAATGCGCATAGAAAAACAATTAAAAAACTAAATCTTTCTTAAAGTAACTTTTGCGAGTAATCAGTCTTTTATTTTATTTCTTTTTTTATTCTTCTTTCTCTTCTTTTCTCTATTTAAAAATCACAGAAACCAGTACTGGAAATAGGAGCATAGCTGCAGGTACTCTGAAAATACATATATCATCTTCCAGGGAATATGAACCATCTAGTTTTTTCGGAGTGCCTGGAATAGAACTCGTACTTTCCAACTTCATTTATTTCTATCTGAACTGGTATAGATATTTTCGGAGTACCTGGAGCTGAGTTCCTATCTCTAGTACTGATTTTTATAAAATAAGTGAAACAACCTTTTGGTGCGATTCTTACTTTTTGCGCCTGATTTTAAGTAGGGAAAAGAAGAAGAGGAAGAATAACGAGAAAAATAAAAAGTAAACTGAAATGTAATAATAGTAAAAATTATTTTAGGGAAGAGATTTACTATGTTATTGGTTTTCCCTAAGCATTTACAATTTAAAGCTTGACAAATATAAATAGTAAATACAAATAGTTTTTCATCTTTATTTTTTTTAAATATATATTTATAATAGTAAAGAAAAATGTTTAAATAAAAAGAAAGGATAGAGCAATGCACATTGATTCAATTTAAAATCACTTTGGTTTCTTTTCGCTGATTTTTGTAAGCTCCCACATCCAGTAGAAAATGAAAGTAGAAAGGTTTGACTATTTCTGCCATTGAAAGAGCGTGTTAATTATCCACGGGTTTTACTCAGATCCCCAAAAGGAGGAATGCTTTTGTCCTGTCTTATTTCCTCTTCGATGTGTCTACTTCTAAGCAATCGTTCTTGTTTTTGTTTGAAGTTTAGAAAATATTATGCTAATTAGATTTTACCTTTGAAAGGAAATTTTGTATTTATAAATTTTTATTTATTGCTTAAAATTGATTGTCTACATTTATTTAATTCATGCTTGTCTAAATTGCGGCCCAAATGCCTTTAAAATGCGGCCCAAGCGCAAATTATGAAAATATTTTAATTTACACATTTTTATTAAAAAAAGTAAATGTTGCAATATTTTTCATATCTAATCGATTTGCTGACATTTATTTTGAAATAAAAATTTAACTCTTTAACCCTTTGAATACCGAGGCTTGAATTCTTAGGAGTACTCAAAATACCAAAACTCCCGAAAATGTAGTTTTTCGTTTCCGAAGATTTCCTCCTCCCCCCGGTGTAAGAGTAGAAGCAATAAAATTTCCCAGGGTTCGTACAATGCAGTGTTGGACTGCATTGTTCTTCCCTGGTCAACTCTTATCACTATTCAAATTCTCCCTATTGATCCGGAAGGAGATAAAAAAAAAAGCAATGGGTTTTCGGCACGCCTTCCACTGTCAGCGTACAATGGCAAGCAGTGAGTAACAAACATGCAAATAAACATGGCATTCCCGGGCGCTTTTGGTATTTTGCATGTACGGATGTTTGGTATTGAAAGGGTTAAAGACAGCTTGTGTGGCCAGTTCTATTACTCTTAAGGCCTGAAGTTTTCAGAGGTCGAAACTAGAAAATGGACTCTTACTGGACCTTATTCTCCTTTCCTTCCTTCCGGAAATACCATTTGAGAACATGAAAGAAAAAGGTCGGTCAGAATGTCATCTTGAATTGATGTTACTTTCTACCTCCCCGCATTGAGAGAAGTCCAAGCAATAAGTTATCAGAAAGAATAGATAAGAACTAAGAAACAGTGCTTCTAGCATATACACCAGTACTTTTAGTCACATGCAGTATCATGTAGAAAATAATTTTGAAGGTGTCTGTGGTTTGGTTTGTTTGGCTTTATGGCACTGGGTCCTCAAGGGACAAATTGTGCACAACACTAGGTGTAGACATTTTATTTTCTTTTATTTATTTATTTAGTTTTTTAACTATTTCATATTTAACATAGTACGTGCATAACAATATAAATGAAGAAAGGGTAAACAGATAACAAAGATAAATCAACAAGTGTATATGATAGGTAAGAAGTTAAAAACAGGAATCAAATATGACAATAAAAACCGATGTGTTTTAAAAAATTAAAAATTTGATTATGAGGATTCATGCCCAACAAGTCCTTCATACAAATAGTATCAAAGGTGCCTGTGGAAATGAGTTTCAAAAATATATATTGTTGCCAAGAAAAGAGAGAACATCACCTCAAAAAACCGCCCGAATAGTGGTTATTAATCAAATTTGTATGCAGTATAATTAATTGTATTTTGATTTTTGGCCAAAGGGAACCCTCACAGAAAAAGGGGCCATCAAACGTTTGCAAAAGTTCGCTAAATAGATCAGGCCCGTTGGACTTCTTCTTGCTGAATCCCGTTCTGCGCGTGATCTTGGCGCATGGTCTCGTACCAGTTCCTACGTCACGCACCGACTTGACCCAATAGCACGTCTGCTACAGCTGGGGGTGTTCCAGAAAATTCTTCATGCTCTCCGAGTCTATAAAAGGGATCCCTGACCGGTCCACGATCAGTTTTCAAGACAGCGTTACCAGCCATCAAATTAGCTTGTAGTGGAGTACAGAGATTTTATTTCCTCTACGAGAGTATTACCCATCTCACCGTACAAATTGACTGTTCCGGCACCTTGTTCTACTTTTCCATCCACCACCTGCCTTACTTCCATTACTGTACTGGTAGGTGCCTTGTGTCCCAGTTTCAATATTCAGTTTTGATTTATAAAATTTACATATTCATTTGAAATTTCAAAATTTATATATTTATTTTTACTATTTTGTTAAAATATCGTGTAAAACAATCTCATAAAAATTTAATATTCTTTGAAGAATTACAATATTTGTATGCAATATATTGCATTGTATTTTGATTTCCTAATTTTTGAATCAAATTCTTTAAAAAGATATGAATAAATCATATTCATTATGGATATTTGCTTATAAAATTAAAATATATAATTTTTTTAGATGGCCTCCATGTCATTAAAAAAACAATCAGAATCTAAAAAAGAAAAATTGAAGATGAAAAAAGGGTTTTTAATAAAAACTGGACATACTTTTTTATTGAGGAGAATTATAAAGCACTTTGCTTAATATGTAGGGACGTTGTGCCAGTTTTTAAAGACTACAATTTGAAATGACATTATAGTCAAAAGCATGCAACAAAATACGATGTATATCTCGGCGTTTGCCGTGAAGATAAAATCACAGAACTAAAAAAAGGGCTTATTGTCTGAACAAATTTTTTTAAAAAGACAGCTACTCAAAATAATGACATTGTAAAAGCAAGTTATGTCGTAGCAAATTTAATAGCGAAAAAATCAAAACTTTTTAATGATGGCGAATTGCATGGAAAGCGTAGCAAACATAATTTGCCCTGAAAAAAGTTGGATTTTTCTAAAATCAGTTTATCACACCAAACTATAGCCACAAGAATTGAGGAGTTGGGGAATGCAGTTGAAAAGTCTTTAAAAAGCAATTGTACTAATTTTAAATTTTATTCGTTAGCCATGGACGAAAGCATTGACGCTTCTGATACGGCACAATTGGCAATTTTTATAAGAGGAATCGATGAACATTATAATATCACGGAAAAAACGGCTGCTTTGGTATCGTTAAAAGACACAACCAAGTCTGTAAATTTATTCCATGCATTAAAAACGACGATGGAAAGGTTCTCCTTATCCTTGAAAAATTTATCAGCTATTATAACCGATGGAGCACCTGCCATGGTTGGTAAAAATGGGAGACTCGTTAAAATGGTTAATAATGATGTCTTCGCTGCCGGCAATACGATCTTGATGGCATATCCTTGCATTGTACATCAGGGCAATTTGTGTGGAAAAATTTTAAAAATGGAAAGTGTGTTAAGCGTTGTTATAAAAACCATTAACTTTATAAGAGCAAAAGGACTTAATCATAGACAATTTCAAGAGTTTCTCAAGGTAATGGGCACTGAATTTGCAGATGTTATTTATTATACAGAAGTAAGATGACTCAGTAAGGGGAAAATGCTCAAAGGATTTTACGATTTATGAACTGAAATAAAAATATTTATGGAATCAAAAGGGAAACCTGTGACTGAATTTGAAGACGAAGATTGGGTTTCAGATTTAGCTTTTTTAGTAGACTTAACAGAGCATTTGAATGATTTATATTTGAGACTTCAAGGAAAAAATCAAATTATTAATAATATGTTCCAAACAATAACAGCGTTTGAAAGTTGAAATTTTGGCACAATCGAATAAAAGTGAAGGATTTGACGCATTTCATTACTTTGGCTGCACATAAACCTGTGAGTTGCGCAAAATATGCTGCATTAATTTTTGATTTAATTTAAGAGTTTGAAAGTAAATTTCAAAATTTTCGAAAAAATGAAGAGTATTTCAACATATTTTCTATTCCATTTTCTCTAGAAGTAAATAAATTACCTTCAAATCTTCAAATGGAATGCATTGAACTGCAAAGTGACATTCAACTGAAAGAAAAATTTGGAAATGTTTCTTTACTGGAGTTTTATAAATATTACCTACCCCGTGATAAATATCCTAATTTTCATAATCATGCTTTATTAATGTCTTCAGCTTTTGGTAGTACCTATATTTGTGAACAATTATTTTCTAGAATGAAGCATACAAAAAACAAAAATAGGACAAAGATTACCGACAAACATCTTGAAAATGCATTAAGAATTGCACCTCGTCTATTGAACCCGATCTCGATTCGCTTGTTCGACAAAAGCAAATTCATCCATCTCATTAATTTGATTATTTTTTTCCATCTTTATGAAATCCAAACTAAATGAAACGAAACTTTTACAAATTTAAAATAAATATGTACCTATACATATCAAATTAAAAATAAAAAATTATAATAAAAAAGAAGTTAATTTATTTTAATAAAACTACATAGAGTTAATTTTTATTTTAATTTTTTGAAAAAATATTGTATGTGCGGCCCAGCAAAAATATTTTTTTGCCAGGCGGCCCACGAACGCTCATAGTTTAGACACCCATGATTTAATTCATCTTTATAGTCGTAATTTGTAATACTTTTAAGTTCTGGATTTGGGTGTTTTATGATGCCTGAAAAGAATTTTCTACTTCATGTGTGATGTGGAAAACCCCGCCTTGCTTTTGTTCCTGCCGCAAACATGTCCACCAGTGCTTGAATGCTAGAACGAGTTTTCGTCATTTTGTCACTAAATGAAATCATCAATGCTAATGTTGAATTCCTCAGTATACCAAGACCAAACATTAATAAAGTTATTTCTGAAGCATTATATATAATGTCAAATAGAAAAATTTAATAAGGATTCGTCATAAAAAAAACCCTTTCATATTAATACCAAATCATACAATATAATCTAACTACAAACACACTCCATTTCAATTACCTTGTATATTTGATATTCAAGAAAAAACAAGAATTCAGCCAACATCCCAAACTTACATTGCTATTGAAAACTAAAAGATTAAAGTTTAAATAACCTGACCAGAAGTACCATAAAAGATAAAATTAAAATTAAAGAAATTTTAAAAAGAATGTTCACCAAAATAGTGTGTTATATCAAATCTTTTACAGAAAGATCATTAAAGATAAAAATAAAATTAGAATAAATTATAAAATGAATATTCACAAAAACAATAGATTATTTTTGGAAATTTTACAGCAAATGATGAGTACATCTGCTGTCAAGGAAACAAAATATGTACAAAATCAAAATTTCACTGTTAAAAAACGAAATTGAATTTGTTTATATCGATACACAAAGTTTCAATGCCATTGTTAATGATTCATATTATAGTTTAAAATTGAATGTTATTAAAAATAACGATTTCAAAATATTATCTATTCTCTTTAAAAAAAGTAATGTTATCATTTGAAATTATAAAAAAATTGTTGAATTTTGATTATTCAGAATTAATAATCTTACGCTATTTTTTTACTAAGTGTAGTGTACTTTTTACTAATGTTCATTGAAAGAGCCCGAATATAATAATCATTTCATTCAAAAAAAGGACGACACAATTATACACACATACATATATCAATATTATCGAACTGTTCTGGTTTTAGATACTATTATAGCCTTGAACTCAGAGTGTTCTGCTTAGAGCTCGCTTTTAAGAATACAATAATGTGTGTCTTTAATTATAAATTTACGAATCCTTCATTCTTAAATTATGATGACCTTATATGTGAAATATACAATCTCGGTGTGAAAGAATAACAACAATGTTAAGTTACATTTCTCCTCAAAACCAAAGAAATCGCATCTATTGTAAGTTCTTACAGAAAAATTCTTTTGTTTCAAAAGGATTTAAAAATCTTGAAACACGATTGTTTGCTTAAGGATTAGATACATGGATAACATTTCTAATATGAAAAAATAATAATTTGAATCTAAATTATGAAAAACAAGATATTTTGTACCTATAATTGCCGGCAGAATTTAAGTACGACTAGAGAAAATGTAAAGTTTTGCAGTAAATTTTGGATTGTAACAGGAGAATGTAATTTATTAGTAGTATTTATATCATTTATAAGAATGTGCATTTTGTTGTTATCACCAGATAGGCTGAATTAAAATCTAATGGACTATTTGGTAGTATATAGGAGGCATATCAGAGATATTTTCAATGTGAAGTCATATATACGAAATACGCCATGTACTCTTACAGCTATTTCATTAAAAGTACAAATGAAAAGTTGCTAATTGAAAGAGATAATGGTAAAAGACAAGTTTTTAGTAATGTGCTCAGCAGTAGAAAGACTGAATAATTGAAGAAGAATTAACACAGTAAATTGAGTGTGAGGATTGAAACTAAGCAAGATTGAATATTAATTGTTAATATCGAGAAAATACAGAAAAGAATAAGATTGATTTTAGGAAACACGATTGGAGAATCTGTTGCTGAGAAACTATATTACAAGAAATTCGAATAGATTGAATAAAATTGTGAATACATTATGAAAAACATAAATTTACAATTTCTTGTAGCGGAGGACAAGATTTAATGATAGTCCTTATAGCCATATAGGAAAAAAAGAAAAGAACATTTTATTTCAAGGAAGACAAGCGAATGATAAATTCAAATTTCGCAAATAACAGAATTGAAAAAGTTAATGTAGAAGAGTTTTAGGAAGTGAACGAACAGAAATTTGGTTGAAAAACCAAGAAGTAATTTCTGCGGGATAAAGTAAGGGGTAGAAAATATGATAATGATCAAAATAAAATGCGTGATCGCGAAATCAGAATATGATTATTAGAATGCAATCATTGCTATTGATTTGTAGCTATTTCATATAGATGTTAAAATCATATTTGAAATTTTAAAAAATTAAATGTTATATGGAGAAATCAGATTGGAAAAAACTGTATACTTTGGATATCTAATTACAAAATAAATATTACTGTGGAATGTTAAAAAATTTTAACGATAAAGTTATTGTAGTTATATTTTGTTGCTTGGGTGTAGTAATAGATTTCCAAAAGTATCTTTAATCAATATTTTTTTACCAATTTTTTATGTAGTAGTAGTGTAACTCAAATATTTTTTCTTCAAAATATCAAACATCTAGTAATAATTGATATGAGATGTCAGAACAACATCAAAAACATTTTACATATGTTTTTTCCGGCTGGGAAGAAAGCAACTGAAACTGATACATGTAAAAAAGCCGGTTTCTAAATTATTAGAACTATTCATATTCTAGGTTTGAATTTGAATTTATTATCAAGTATTTTTTAAAAATGAAATAATCTTTATCGAAAAAAAATTACTTCGATTAAAAAAAAAAAAAACTTGCAAACAAGAATTATTTGAAAATTTTTGGATTATTACAAATGTCATGCGTAATAAAGAAACGGTCATGTAAAAAAAGATAGTTATATTCTCTAAATATACGCAATAAACATTTTCTCTCTCTTTTATCATGCTTATATGGCAATTTTTTATGTGTCTGATGTAATTATGAATTTATTACATAACTTTTTTTCAATAATAGACAAAAAAAAGATATAATTAGTTTTTAAATCTATTCAAAAATTGTTAAACTTTGTTTTTACATACACGAATTGTTTAAACAGTTTTGTTTGTATTACAAATTTCAATAAAAAAATAAACAAATCTACAGAAATAAAAATATTTTTTTATCTAGATATATTGTGCATGTTTTTGAATTAAAAATCCCATACAAGACAAATGACAAGTTACAGACACTAAATATCTGTTGTTCGATTCAAAATATAACTCATTTAAAGAAATAA
>JAJQOW010001989.1:22500-27592 GCA_037975125.1 Latrodectus hesperus | reverse complement strand
CGCTACACATAGATATCTATTAGATATTTCAAAGTAAGACGCTGGTATAACAGTAGAACTATATTCTCATTTTTTATAATTATAATTTAGTGAAATATGAACATTACTAATCTTGGATTCTGATGATTAAAATGTTACTCTCATCCTTGGAAGATTTCGTCACCTGATCCAAACCAAATGTCATTGTTGTGAGAGGATCGATGATGTTAAATATTTATTAAATTATTTGGAAATGAAAAAGACAATGGTCAGAGAAAAAGCTATCCACCAATGTATTACAATATTGTAATAACAATTAGTTTTCAAAACACATAGGAAACTGGATGTAACTGAGGAAATTCTTCCTTAATTTCTTTAACACTGCAAAGACTTTCTAACATCTAAAGATTTTTTTTATTGTGAGGTATTTGAATACACACACACATTCGACTCGCGTCAACTTCCGGAAACTTGGGTAGATTTTCATAGACATTTACGTGTATTCTTGTGCTCCGAAAACGGAAACTTTGGAAACTTCAGAGCACCCACACCAATGGATGTGAAAGCAAATAACTAAATATTAGGTTGGAGAATAAGTTCGTAGCATTTTTACCAAAGACTTTTATTTAAACAAAAATTATATTAGTAAGTTAATCAGTTATTTATTCGCCGTTGCTGTTTACAACTTCTTCTCACCTCTCGACCAATTTGTTGACGCCGTTCCGCCAAAAATCACCTATTCTGATTTCAAAGAAGTTGTTGAGCCAGTTTTTAAGGACCTCTTTGTCATCGAAGGTAAAGCCCTTCATATGGTTTGACAAGGAGCAGAAAAGATGGTAATCGGTCAGTGCAAGGTCCGGAGAATACAGCGGAACCTGAAGGATCTCCCATTCGAGCTTTTGAAGAGCGTTTTTGACGACTTGTGCAACATGGGGCCTGGCGTTGTCGTGAAGGAATATGGTTTGACCATGTCAATCAGGTCTTTTCAATCTAATAGCCTCATTCATGCGATGTAACTGGGCAATGTAGAGCGCCTTGTTGACTGTGGCATTCTTTTCGAGCACTTCCCACTGCACCAAGAGGCACTTAAAAACTGGCTCAACAACTTCTTTGATACCAGAGCAAGCTATTTTTGGCGGAACGGCATCAAAACAAATGGGGCGAGAGTTGGGAAGAGGTTGTAAACAGCAACGGCAAATATATAATTGATTAACTTATTGATATAATTATTGATTTTTGTTTCAATAAAAGTCTTTGGTAAAAACGCTACGAACTTATTCCCCAACCTAATATATGTATGTTTAATCAATGTAGTCATTTGTAAAATCAGCGAACTGGAAATTGAATGGCTAATGCTCCGTTCCTCAGTTCATGTATTTGACTTCCACCTCAGAAGTGGATATTAGTAATGGCTCAGAATTCACCTTAATCCCTAGCTTTTATTCAAATAAGATCTCTTGTACAAACAAGGTAATTAATAAACTTAACTGTTTAAGGTAAATTAATAAACTAATCATCTTAAAAATTACATAAGTAAGTTATTTTTTTAAATCTTTTGAATTTTTTAAAATTCATGGATGCATATACACATAAAAAGGGTTCAAATTTATGTAAATATATTTTGTGGAAAAAAATCTGTGTTTTTCTTTTTCTATATATAACTAATTATTATGTATAAAGGTATATTTTCAAAAATTACTTTTAAAATAATAATGGCTACGTTTACGTAATATGACTATTAAATTTTGTAATAATTCATTAAATAAATAAGATTAACTATTGAAATATTTGAATATGCATTAAAGTCATTTGAAAACAAAAATTTAAATCACATTTTAAGCAGTTTTTTAACTTTTCAAATATTTACATTTGCAAAGTATAAAGATATTTCATAAGTAGAATTCTTACTCTTCGCAGACACTACTTCATTTTGTTTTTATATTTACAAACATTAGTAATCACTTTGATAAGTAAGCGTTTTTCCCTCAAATATCCTGACGTGAAAATAAAAATTATAAAACATTTACTTAAAAAACCAAGTGAGACGAAAAGCGTTAAAAAATAATTTCCAAGCGTTTCCAGGCGTCATTTGGTAAATACTTAATTAAAATTTTCACATCAGCCAAAGTGAGTCAGCGAACTGCAAACGATCATTTCACTGTTTGCCTTTTCTTAATAAAGACGAAAATAACAAAAAAGAAGGGAAGTTAAAAAGCTTTCGAGTATTCCCAAAGCATCTGTGGTGCGTCTGTCCATTGCTTTTTGGCGAACAGCAAGGAAGAAAAAAGTTTAGTTGTAAGGAAGTTTTTCTTGTTGATTTTGTAAGGAGTGTTTATTGTTGTTGTCAACGCAATGAAGAAAATAATTCCTTCTCAAATCTCAAATACTAAATTTTCGATGGAAATTTTTTGAAAAATTTGGAAGAGTTTGGTGTTGGATGGAAAATTTCATTTAGCAAGTAACTTCGTTTTCGTTTTGGAAAATAGTGTACTACAGCAATATCCACTGGAAAATTCTAATTATAAAACACATTGTAACATTAAGCTTATATAAATAATAATTTATTCGTCGTATGAACATCTGTAGAGAGAATATCACAATCAATCATTTTTGTTGTATTTTATGGGAATTTTTATTTAAATTTTTATATTCGTTTAAATTTTCGTTCAAATTTTTGTATTTTTTGTGTTTGTATGCTTGTTTAAAACAATGTATAATAAACTGAACATGTTTTCTTGAATTGTCTATGTGTATTCTTCCTTTTTAGCAAATTTCGTTTGATAATAAAAATCACCTATGAATTTCATTATACAAAACGGCAATAAAATGTTTTTGAAATTATTAAAATTTTAAAGATAATAATATACTCTGGAAATGTTTTTCTTATAACTTAAGTTAAATCAGATTTTTATATTAAGTATAAATTTTTTAACCAATTTTTTTAGTATCCAATGCCAAGACCTAATATTACGACTCCACCTTGAAAGACGAATTTTCTCAAATCTTTCCGACCGAACTGGTTGCTAAATACTTTGTAATCGAGTACTTAATTCATTAATTCCAAGGTTCAACACCCACCTTGGTTAGGATATTTTTTTAATGATTTAGGGTTTATAATTTAAGAAATAACTCTCATTAAAACTTCCCTTTGTATGAAAATTGATCAAAGGCGGACTAACCAAACCAAATTTATATTTCTAGAGAATTCCTGTAATTAAAGCGACTATTTTATTCCTAATTGCCTCCTATTTTCCGATATTTATGAACAAAAATATAACTTGAAAACTTTATAGTAAATTTATAATTATATAAACTGACTATAATATTTATCTATAAATTAACATATACATTGAATTTTTATATTTTTACACATCGCGAGCGGGAATATTTTCCATCTAAATTTATTTCTATTTATTGTTATTAACGCCAATGAGAACAAGGTAAACAGGAATGTTCTTACCGTTTTTAATGACCCAAAAGAATTTGACCTACAGGAAGTGTAGCCTATTGTAAGTCCTTGAAGTAATTACCATCAGTATCCAGTACCTTCCGCCAACGTGTCTCCAACTGTGCAATACCCTTACGGTAAAAATCGGGGGTTTTGAACTCAAAGAAATCCGCGAGTGCATGGCGCATTGATGAAGAATTTTCTAAGAAGATGATTTCCCGGGGAATGAAATATTTGGTAATCAGATGGGGTAAAGTCAGATGAGTTAAGAGGAGGTCCCAAAGTCTCCGAACAGAGTCGCTGTATAACATTCCAGGCCACTTGTACGACATGCGGTTTCTTGTTATAGGTCAAGAATAATGCACCGTTAAGATTAACCAGTGCTAGCTCCTTCTGTTGCAATGCCTGTACCACACGTTCCAAGTTATAAGTTATCGCAAATTAGTGAGGTCGAATTCAGGCATAACCGAAGGCACGTCGTGTTCGCTAAAGACAGCTTAGGCAAGTTGGGTCGCAATGTCCTCCAAGTGAAATGATATATCTGGGGGGCAGACCAAGTATTGGGAGTCTTCTGCCTGGTCCTTGCTTCAAAATCACGAAAACACCATCCGGCTGCATCTATCTAACTGGTAGAGTCCAACTCATGGATAGGTGCAAAGGAGCATGCTGGTGCAACAACAACATCAGGCACCAGCTTCATCCCTGAGAGATATATCTCCTGATCGGAATTTATAAAACTGATACCTTGGCGTGCGTTCATTCACAGCTCTGTCCCCAAAAGCTTGACATGTTCGGGGACTTGATGCAGCAGCTGATTAGCCCACTTTGAAGTCGTAAAGAAAACAATACTGAACAAGCCCCTTCGACGCATTCATTTCTCTTCTCTACTGTATGAGTTACGACCGAAGAAAGCGCGCGTGGTGGACCTGTTTTTATAACTTTTGACTCTTGACTTGACTGATATTCCTACTCTTGACTTATCGGTGTCTCAACCATGTCATACACTAATTTGCATACTTATTCTTACTCCATTCAATGGCAAAACGGGAATGTAAAGAACTTTCTTCTTTATCTGATATATTGCTAATGAAACAGCAAATTTTAGAATCTCTAGAGTGTAATCACTTGATTTCCCGAAAATTCTATTTAGAGTGTAATCACTTGATTTCCCGAAAACTCTATAAAGATTTACTGATAAATTTTTCGCGCGCGCGGCGTTTATCCGTAAAATAAAACACTGTTCAAATATATTTCTACAAAACATGTTCGATATAATTTTAATAAATTTTAATCATGGTTGGATGTGAATACATACACAGGAACTAGTTTTAATTTAGATGCGAATCATATACATGTTCCATTGCTTTTATTGTTTCTGAAATCCAGAAAGTGATTCGGGTAATTGAAGTTCGGATAATCAGAGTTGTACTATATTTGAATTTTGTGAAATACTTTAACTAGAGTATAATTACGCAAATATAAATTCAGAGGAAGTAATTTTTGATAAATAACTTTATATATTCTTTATATATAAAATATTTAATTTAAAATTTTTTATAATTACCGAAAATCCAAACTTATGATTCTTACATTAAAGGAAACTTTATTAAACGACAGAAAATTATTTATTGTTTTCACAAATCAACAAGAGATCAAAGAGCCTGT